>BLSH010000572.1:648401-658431 GCA_018402905.1 Glandirana rugosa
AGAGGGGAGAAGGGTCATAGGTGTGGGCATATGCATTTTGAGTATGTATAAGCATTGTGGCAGAACTCTCGCTGGATAACTGCAAGGGCCTGTTGTCTAAATGTCCATAGGTATCTCTTGAATGAAGATTATGTATTAAGATCTATAGATTGGCGATCCTCTGGTTTGCTTTTTCGGTTCTGGAGCCCAGATAAAAGCAAGAGGGTGTCAAAATATTACTATCACAAGGTGATTAAAATATGCAGTGATGGAAGCTTACCAGGCATCATCACTGTTTTCTCTAGAAAACATCAAAGCTCTTTCCAACAGAGCATGGGCCATTTCTTGGGCTGACAGCGTCATCAAGTCTCATCCCCAGATCTGCAAGTCAGTAACCAGGTCCAGCTTTCAAACCTTTGTGAAACCTTTCCGACCGGGTCTGTTCTCTAACCAGGAACAGATTGTTGGGAAGAGGTTGCTTAAAGCTGTGGTCCCACCCTAATCATGTAGTTCTATGTTATCCTCTCTGTAAGCCGTCCTGGAAGATGACTTGGAAAAACAGAGTTATTACCTGATAACTCACTTTTCAGGAATCTTCCAGGACGGCTCCAATTCCCCCCCTTAATGATCAACTTGTCTATGACATATGGTTATGGGGGTATAACTGTCATTTTAAGTTGATGGTTTACCAACAGAGTAATACTGTATGTATATCAGAGCCTTCGGTTATTTGTTTAATACTGAGGTACTACTGGTGAGCAGTCTTTTTATAATGTGGATCATGTGTTTCCTGTTAGGTGGGAGGAGCCTCTCTGTAAGCCGTCCTGGAAGATTCCTGAAAAGTGAGTTATCAGGTAATAACTCTGTTTTTTTTCATTTTGGATAGAGTAAGAGAGGGCTATAAACCCTGCCATTTTTTTTCCGCCATCTGTGTCTCATTGTGGAGATTTCCCTTCATTTCCTGTCCCATAGCCAAACAGGAAGTGAGGAAATCGTGCATTGGAAGATTTTCTGGGGACAACCCAAAATTTGGGATTTTCTTTTACTTTCACTTTCAATGATAATTGTAAACAGAACAAATGGAGAGTGAATCTCCTTAATGGGGACATAATTCCTCTCCACTCTAAACAAAATGGAGAAAAAAGATTTGCCTTTAGTTATACTTTTAAAGTGTATTTTTCCCAAAACAATTGCGTTTGAAAAATGGCTGCGCAAATACTGTGTGACATAAAAAAATTGCAACACCTATGATTTTATTCTCTAGGTTCTCTGCTAACAAATATGTAATGTTTGGGGGAATTTCAAGTAATTTTCTAGCAAAAAAATACAGATTTTTTTTTTTTTGATATGTAGGAGAGAAATGTCAGACTTGGCCTCGGTGGGAACTGGTTAATAAAGTAAGGCTCCAGATATGCGGGGGCAGAACAAGTTCAACTGTTATAGAAATACAGGACTTGCATACAAATTCAGATGCCACAGGAGCTGTTTACCCCTTTGCCTAGTGGCCTATTTCCTCATATGATCCTTTTACACTGTCCAAGATTTGACAGGTTAATTTTTAAAAGTGACCTGCATCCCTATTCTTTACTATGACCTGGGACAAGTATGTGTATATATATGACGTGTCCCAACACTTGATCTGCTCTCCCTTGTTCCAGGTCAGGGGCTCGCCAGGTAGTAAAGGAAGGACAAATTATAGTACTCATGCTTTAAATGAGTGTTCCTAACAAATCATGAATTTTCTCCGGTGCTCAAACTAACTTTGCACTTTCTGATTGCAAGAGCACCAAATGCAAACTGGCACCCGATCACCGCGACGGGGAACGTTCCTTGCATTGACAGCAGTATAATAGGGGTTAAAACATTTGGCACATTGATTACGTTTGCCTTTTCCCAGTGCTACTAAGTGAACATACATGTGCAGGGCTAGGACACCCTAGGCAAAACCTAATTTTGCCGCCCCCTTGGCTCTGCCCCTGACTCTACCTCCTTTGCTCTGCCCGTGTTTGTACAGGGATACTTTCTCACCTCCTTGCCAACATTAACTCTGTTTAGTAGGGAGTAGGGGCAGTATGTAGTGGGGGTGGTATGTGGTGGGGGCAGTATGTGCTGGGGGCAATTTGTGGTGATGGCAGTATGTGCTGGGGGCAGTGCGAAGTTGCACCCTGTGAGCATTTCCCTGCTGTTTGAAGGGGGGGGGGGGTGGATGGAAGAAAGGGGGAGTGCGTGAGAAAGGGGGGGGGGTGGGTGAAAATGACCCCCTATCCCTACCTGTAGTTCCTTCTGTCCTCCCTGTCCCAGCCCCTGTCTGTGGGTAGGTGTGTATGATGCACCTACCTCCCGCCCATCCTTGTCCTCTGGGCCCTTGGTGAGCATGTCTTTCTTCTTGACAGTCACAGCTGGGAGCAGATATTGGAGAAGGAGTGCAGACCCTGGGAGGTGCCGGGGACGCTGCGCTCACTGCTTCTCAGGTTAGGGTGGTGGTAAGGTCTTCTCCCACTCCCTCCTGAGCTGTTGGTCCTAGTTATCCTCAGGGCTTGTTCTGCTCACCGGGGCCGCCACTCACTGTTTCGGCGCCGACGTTGCCTACGCTTCCCTGCACCCCGCCATGCACTACCCCTTGACACATCGCCGTGCGCATCCCCTTGACGCATTGCTGTGCCCCCCCAATGCATTGCCATGCCCCTTTACTTCACAGTGCCCCCCCTTTAAACATGATCGTGCAGCTGTCCTACCAAGTTAGAGGAACACAGCTGCTGAGTGTTCTCTCTTGGTTCTCTCGCCCGGCCGCCGCTATCATCCTCAAAGTGGAAGGTGCTGCATATCAGGACGTTGGGCAAGAGTTGCCTAACTTACTACATTAACAAGCGGGTGATTCCATTCTTGTTCCTATGAAAAAACTCTCTCCCTCTGTCCCTATATGCAGCACTCTCCGCCCACTGTGAGGATGATAGCGGCAGCCGGGCGAGAGATCCAAGGGAGAGAACACCCAGGTTGATTAGTGGCACGTCCGCGGTCTAGACAGGACTGTCCCTCGGTCTGGATTCAGACTGCGGTCCGCTATTTCATGAACACCAATGTAGTGCAAGGCCTGCCTGATTGCATACAAATTAGGTTTGACTTCATATTATATGGTTTTGGTAAATCTAAAGGAAAATTGTATGGGCACGCTTACTGTGGGTCATATGTCTTAAATTGCCCATAGATGGATTTAAATTTGGGTGGTTCATCTTGCACTAGCTGAATTTTGATATATCTATGGCCATTCACTTTTATTTAATGGGACTGTTGGAAATGTTTTCGATTGGCTGCAGTCCCGCTGTTTGAATACAATGGCACAGCGGTGAGGATTCCTCCATACACTGTGCATGTGTGGATAGAAGAATTCATACGTTTTTTTCGATTAGCTCTCAAGCTGATCAAAATAAAAAAGAAAAAAGAGGCATCTATGGCCAACTTTAGAGTGATGCACCCTTCACAGATCACTACAGTGTGCTTGTGTCTTTTGCCTGGGGCTGCACAAACCCGATTTGTTGATTTGGCAGTCCCATGGCTCCACAGCTAGCCTCCTGCATGATGCTCCTGATGTCAAGTGGAGCAGCTCCGTTGCCTTCAGGATGGCTTCTATAACACTGAAAATAGAGCATGCAAAATCTCTGAAGAAGGAAGTACTGTAAACTGGCATGATCAACAGGTACTTAGTATGTAATCTATTTTTTAACGAAACCTGGGCCACACATGGGGAGTTAGTGGGGGGGGGATTAATTTGTCTGTGTGCCATCCATGGTTTTCATCACAAGTAAAAAGCAATGGAGAGGAGATGGTATGCATAGCAGTTGTGTCAAATATTATGTAACGCAATTATTCTTTTTGTGCCTTATCATATGGGCAAGCACGTCCTATGACATATCATACCTGCATGCATGGCCTATACCAGGGGTGTCCAACCTTTTGACCTTCCTGGACCACATTGGAAGAAGAGGAATAGTTTTGGGCGACACATAAAATACACTAACACAGGGCTTGAAAAATTTGCTTTGAATCTAAGAACCAGTTAGGAGCCAGCTTTTTTTAACCAACAAATCTTACAGGTGTAACATGTTCCCAAAGGTGAACTTATCCTTTAAGCTCTTGCCACCAGTCGAACGCATATATGCGGCCTTGTGTATACATGAAACTGTGCTGAGCATGCATGCCCTGCGCGCTCCCGACAGTCACCAGCGAGCATTGAAAAGCTCCCAGTTCATATTTGCGATTGGGAACTTTTCGATCACGTGACCATTGTGAGAACCAATCACAGCAGTCGCATGACTGGAATGCCCACCTCCTGTCTCTCAGCATTCAGAACTCTTAAAGGGCCCGGAGGTGTTGGTGGGAAGAGGTTCATCCTTTCACTGCCAGAGACATTTTTGCATCTTTGTTAAAATCATTTTAGACCTGAAGATTACATAAAACCCCCAAACATTATATATTTTCTGGAAGAAGACACTCTAGAACTGGGGTGTCAAACTCAATTTTATCGAGGGCCACATGAGTATTATAGTTGCCTTCAAAGGGCCAGCTGTATTTGTAAGACTACATAAATGTATCCAGACCCCCCCCCGTCGGTGGGTATGGCCAAATTGCACTACCAGTGGGAGAATCTTAAAGGGGCAATAAATGCCAGGAGTGCGTTATGTGCGGAGTTCAGGGATGTGCTATGTACAGATTGCAGTGTTCAGGAGTGCAATGTGTACAGAGTGCAGGTTTGAGGAGTGCGCTACATACATAGTGCAGGGTTTAGGAGTGTGCAGGGTTTTGGCTGAAAAAAAAGTCCTTGGTGTGAGTGCCACATGAAATGGCCTGGCGGGCCGCATTCGGCCCCCGGGCCTTGTGTTTGACACATGTGCCCTAGAGAATAAAATTGTGGTTGTTTCAATTTTTTAGGCAACATATTACTGCAAAGGAAATGCAGAACCCATTAAAAGTTAATTTTAGGGGGCACAAAAACACTGTAAATTACCAACTATAAATTTCTTTTGGTAAAATATAAAAGCCGAGGTTGCACCAAGTAAATAGATATCCAACATGTCAAACCTTAAACATGTCCGTACCCTATATTTTACATAGACAACGGTTTAATAGCCCCTTATAAGTCATCAGTTTAGTGCAGTGTTTTACTCCATGTCTCAATAGGTCATGTTTTCAGTATTTCCCTCAGATTGAATGGCTGTGGTAATTACTAAGGCAGTAAAACTGCTCAAATCACCTGTGCAAAATAATGGAAGGCCTGAAAACATGGCCTGTTGGGGCGCCTTGAAACCTGGAGTTGAGAAACACTCGTTTAACGTTATGAAGGAGGTCTGCTGCTAGATTTATTGCTCTCACTCTGGTGTGTGCAATGATCTGTAACATGTATCGCAATCTAGGTTTTCAGGCATAGGCGCTCCGCTGCGTGCGTTTACATTTGTACGTGCGCGTGTGTGTGTGGGGGAAATTTTATGTGCTTTGGTGTAACTTTAATTTTTTTTCTTTTTTTTATTCCATCACATAAGGAGACAAAAAGTCCCCTATGTGATTTTGTTTTTTGGTGACAGGTTCTCTATAATGAGACATCCAGGGTCTAAAAGACCCTGAATGTCTTCCCTGTGTTCAACTGAATGGAATGCAATGCACATCACACTCCATCACATTCTTTCCTGGCTTTGATGGGCAGGAAAACTGTCAACGGAGACCCAGAAATTACTTCCGGATCAGCAACTAGACGGGGAGGAGAGCGAACGCATTTCTGCTCTTCTCCCATCCCCGCTACCTGGCATGCCAGTTCTGGGACCACAGATGGGCAAGCGGAGCCTGGAATACAATTAGGGGGGGGGGGGGGATTGGGCGATAGCCCAGGCACCAGGTCAAAACTTCTGGACATCATGGCGACCTGGCATCTGGGGTTTGTCAAGCCCTGCACTAACAATAAGAAAAGCTGATGAGCAGAAAAAGTCAGGCACATCACAAGTTGGCGATCACTGATATAGATAATGTACTGAGTAATAGATTCATTTTTTTTTTTTTTTATTACAAAAATAAAAGACTAGTTTGATATTTGACACAGTTTTTGATAAACTAACGCATCAATATCTGGTTCAATGGATATAGTAGCAATTCTCAAGGTGCTCATCAGATATTTGGGTTCTGATTTTGCCCCTTGTGAGCTTCTTCCTCAAATAGTTACAAATATAGATGCTGCCCAAAACTGATGACCTGAATAAGGTGTGACTTTGAAGAGAGCGAGATTTTTTTTATTTGGGAAGATCAAACTTCTATAAGTCCAGTTAAGAGGCTCTGTCAAACTTTTCTTAGGCCTCGTGTTCGCTAAGTGTAAATGCATTTTCTCCTACGTTCACTGACAGACGCAGCTCTTCATGACTTTGTGGGGTTTTATGTTCGTCCTACCAGGAGTTAACTAGGCAGGGAAAAGAGTCAGCTGGCCCCTCCCCTGGGGGCCGTTCTCTCTTCCTACATTAAACCCCCCTCACAGAATAGCTCTCAAGTTTCAATGCCTAGTTCGCAAGGAGTTGACCTGGCTTCCCTATAGGGAACTGCGGTCCTATTGTGACCATTTTCTTTTTTCTTTTATTTTCTATTTTCTTTTCTTTTTGCTGCAATCAAGATGATCTGCTATCAAGAAGCCGGTCGGGGCATCGAGAGTCCTGGTGCTCTGTACTTTCCCCGACCTGGCCAACATGATGTGAAGCCGGCCCCAACACAGGGACCCGCCGCATCTTACCCGTTCCGTGCGGGTGGCCCGGGGTGAGATCCCCCATTTTGGTCCCCTTCCCGATTCGTTCGGCAGGGTGACTCTGGGCCTGCAGCGTACCCCCCGCCGAGGGTGGAAAGTCTGCATCCGGGTGGCTACCGTGGCGTCGGACTGGTAAGTGAGCGCCCTGCCTTCCTCCCCGCATGGGGAGTGAAGAGGGCCCGATGTCCGCAAATGCAATTTTTTTCCACTGCTCCTGTAGCTGTCCGGGGTAGCCACCAGTGGGGATCAGCCTCTCATCTTGCCCCCTGCCACCCCTCGCCCCCACCCCCCTCCCCAGCGCTGTACCTTCGTTCAGCCTTTTCGTCCAGCATCGCCATGCGGTCCTTCGGCCGCCATTTTGCGGCGGACCGCCGCCATTTTGCCGTAGCCGCGGACATATCCAGTCTATGGGGCTTTCCCTCTAGCGCTCGGAGCGGCCATATTCGGTACTGCACGTTGCCTGAGAGGTGTGTTTCACCCTCTAGTGCTTCCTGGCGGCCATCTTCACTGCATGCTCTGCATTCTACACGTGGCTGCAGCTTCTCCTCACAGAAAACGGCGGCTGACAGAGGCTCTTTTCCTGAACGATCGGCGCTAACGGGCAGCGAAAACAGCAAGTATAGCTGGGCTCCCTCTGGGTACTGGTGGCGGTGGGGTGCTGTCCTCTGGATCCTGTGGGTGTGTGGCTGTGTGCGGGGCGTCCCTTCCTTCCATCCATCCATCCCTCTATATGGCTGATCTCCCTACTGAACCTACTGAGGTGGCTTCAGCAGCCACGCAGTCTGACCAAAGGGCTTTTCTCACCCAACTGCGGGATGTCCTTGCTGAATTTCTTCCACGTGGGGACGCCGCTCCGCGGGCCCCCAGGAAGCGGACCCCTCCCCCCCCCTTTATCCTCGGGGGAAGATTCTGAGCCGGAGGTGGCTTCTAGGGTCTCCGGGACCCCGGGGGACTTGTCTGATAAGGAAACGGGTGGTGACATGGGGACTGAGGACCAAGAGCCTGTGGCTGACCAGGACAATGTGCTGGTCGCCACCATTATCGCTGGCATTCGCACCAAGTTGCAGTTGGATCAAGCGGGCGAATCGCGGTCTGCCTATGTGTGCGGGTCTCCTAGGCCCCCCAAGGCCCCCCAAGTCCTATCCTTACAATGAGTTTTTTGACCATTTCCTATATCGTGAATGGCAACAACCACGCCGTTCCCCCTCACTGACTGCACGCTTTTCTGAACGCTATCCCTTTGAGGAGAGCTTCCTGAAGAAATGGGAATCTCCTGCGGTGGATCCGCCTATTGCACGCCTTACTAAGGCGACTACCATTCCTATGGAAGGGACTCCTTCCTTCAAGGATCCTGCCGATAGAAGAACAGAGGCACTTCTGAAGGCCTTGTTCTTGAACGCGGGCTCCGCGGTGCGACCTGCTTTGGCTGCGGCCATGGCAGCGCAGTACCTTTTCGGAGTGCATGGGGGAACTTAAGTCGGACCTGACCGAAGGTCGCCTTATGGAGGCACCGCAGAAGGCTGAGTTTTTACTCCAGGGGATTAATTACCTCTGTGATGCGGCGGTGGATGTTCTGCCCTTATTGTCCAGAATTTCTATATCGGCCATTAGGCTTCGCAGAACTCTTTGGCTGCGATCCTGGTCGGGTGACCACACTTCCAAACTAGGTTTGGCTGATCTTCCCTTTCAGGGTGGGCGCCTATTTGGCTCGCGGCTTGATGAAATCATTAAGGATTTCACGGGAGGCAAGAGTACTTTCCTCCCAGAGCCCCGCAGGCGTGATTTTCGCCGTAGACAGGAGCCTTCTACGTCTGGTCAGAGGAAGCTTTTTCGTGCATCAGGCGCGGCAAGCAAGGGAACCTGTCCCAGTAAGGTTGCTGCAGGGGCTGGACGCCGGCAGTGGCAGCGCAAACCAGGAAAGACAGAAGACAAGTCTTCCTCAGCCTGATGGGTCGCCCCCACCCGATTGTCGGGTGGGGGGACATCTTCGGGGGTTCGCAAACCGGTGGCTGGCTCGCATTTCCGACCGCTGGGTCTGCGAGGTGGTGTCCACCGGGTACAGGATAGAGTTCATCTCTCTACCCCCAGACAGGTTCTTCCCATCAAATTTAAACCTCCCGCTGGAGCGCAGACAGGCCCTTTCCAGGGCGGTGCAGGCTCTCTCAGATCAGGGAGTGATCGTACCGGTTCCCCAAGGAGAGAGGTTTCGAGGCTTTTACTCGAATCTTTTTGTGGTACCCAAAAAAGGGGACGGTTTTTGGCCCATCCTGGATCTGAAGGCCCTAAACAAGTTTGTCAGGGCGCGGAAGTTCCAGATGGAGTCTGTTCGGTCGGTCGTGGCCGCCCTGCACCAGGGGGAATTCCTGGCATCATTGGACATAAAGGATGCGTACCTCCATGTACCCATCCATCCGCGACATCAGCGATTCCTGCGGTTCGCTGTTGGGGATCGCCAATTTCAATTTGTAGCTCTCCCTTTCAGCCTGACCTCCGCGCCCCGGGTGTTTACGAAGTTACTGGCCCTGGTGTTGGCGTTGCTGCGTCAGAGGGGCATTGCCATAGTGGCTTACCTGGACGATCTGCTCCTGCGAGCGGACTCAGTATCTGCCCTGGAGGAGAATGTGCATATCGCAATGGTCTCTTTGCGGGACTTCGGCTGGTTACTCAACCTGCAGAAGTCGTCGGTGTCTCCTTCCTGCCGTCTGGAGTACTTGGGTCTCATTCTGGACAGGAAACAAGCGAAGGTGTTTCTCCCTCCGACAAAGCTACAGAGCTTACAGTCGGCTGTGCGCACCCTCCTATCACGCCGCCGGTCTTCCTTGCGGTTCTGTATGAGGGTGCTGGGGCTCATGGTCTCGTCGTTCGAGGCGATACCTTTTGCCCAGAGTCACACTCGTTTGCTCCAGCGAGCAATTCTGGTTCAATGGGACAAGTCCCACCGGTCGTTGGATCTTCTGATCCGGCTGGGCCCTCAGACCAGGGCGTCCCTCGCCTGGTGGTTGCGGGACTCGGCCCTCACTCGGGGGAAGTCGTTCCTGCCCCTTCAGTGGACGGTGATCACCACGGACGCCAGCCTGACGGGTTGGGGCGGAGTCCTGGAGCAGCTATCAGCTCAGGGTCGTTGGTCGGCCCAGGAGGCCTGCCTACCCATCAATGTGCTGGAGCTGAGAGCAATCAGACTGTGTCTTTCTCATTGGACGAGGAGATTGCAAGGCCGTCCGATTCGAATTCAGTCGGACAATGCCACGGCGGTGGCGTATGTGAATCATCAGGGTGGCA
>BLSH010000572.1:659652-683205 GCA_018402905.1 Glandirana rugosa
GGGACCCCCGGCAGGAGAGAAGGATGTAATTTGGGGGGAGTGTCTTAGCGAGAGGTCAAGCATGTGTTCGGCATGGTTTTGTCTCGGGTCTCCCCACCCACGACACAGACAGTCACTTGAGCCTCTTTTCCTAAAATGCCATTCAAAATTATTTTAGGGAAAAAGAGGATGCAAGTGACTGTCTGTGTCGAGAAGTACTGAAACACCCCTGTAGGGGTTCGACACAGTTTTTTCTCCCCACTCATTTGCGTTTCTTGACATGGGTTGACTTGGAGACTCCGCCGCGGTCTGCGCGGATGTGACGGCGGACGTCTTGAAACGCCGGTTTTCGTCGTAGGCTTCTACGCTTGTGTAGTTGAAATATTTTGAATCATTTTCACACTTGGCTCCGGGTTCACCGGCGAAACGTGTGGACACTGTGGCTCCGGACCACAGACTTTCGGGTCCTTCATGATTGGCGGGCCCATCTTACTCGGCACTGGCCTTTTCCCCCTTGGAACGGGGCTTGTCTTATGCGTACCCAGTGCCAAAAGGATTAGGTGGCGGCCTCGGTTCACACTTTTACTAAGTTTTATAAAGTTGATGTGTTCGCATCTTCGGATGCTGCTTTTGGCCGCAAAGTTCTGCAGGCGGCAGTGTAGGCGCGTCTGGCGCCGCCTCAGAGGTTCAGTTGGGTACAGTTCTTTGCGTTTACTCACCCCTCTTTTTTGACACAGCTTGGGGATGTCCCCACAAAGTCATGAAGAGCTGTGTCTGTCAGTGAACGTAGGAGAAAAAGGGATTTTATTAAAACTTACCGTAAAATCCTTTTCTCCGAGTTCACTGACAGACACAGCACCCACCCCTCTGGGCTCTGTTTTGGTACGGCTTGTGTACGAACTGGAGAGCGATTCTGTGAGGGGGGTTTAATGTAGGAAGAGAGGACGGCCCCCAGGGGAGGGGTCAGCTGACTCTTTTCCCTGCCTAATTAACTCCTGGTAGGACGAACATAAAACCCCACAAAGTCATGAAGAGCTGCGTCTGTCAGTGAACTCGGAGAAAAGGATTTTACGGTAAGTTTTAATAAAATCCCTTTTTTACTAAAAATCCCAAAAAAATCAACATAAGTTTTACGATTTCTGTGTTGAGACGCATTCGTAACAGTCTTGGCCCGCAGGTTGGACACGCCTGGCTTATACAATCTACTGTATAAAAAGCCTGCTGTGCAATTGTAATGAAATTACTGCTTCTTGCATTAAAGTGGTTGTAAACCTCAGCCATGGAAACTGAGCAAAGCATATAGAGTAGCTTACAAAAGTGAGCACCCCTCACATTTTTGTAAATATTTTATTATATCTTTTCTGACATCACTGAAGAAATGACACTTTGCTACAATGTAAAGTAGAGAGTGTAAAGCTTGTATAACAGTGTAAATTTGCTGTCCCCTCAAAATAACTCAACACACAGTCATTAATGTCTAAACCCCTGGCAACAAAAGTGAGTACACCCCAAAGTGAAAATGTCCAGATTGGGCCAAAAGTTGCAATATTTTGTGTGGCCACCATTATTTTCCAACACTGCCTTAACCCTCTTGGGCATGGAGTCCACCAGAGCTTCACAGGTTGCCACTGGAGTCCTCTTCCACTCCTCCATGGCGACATCACGGAGCTGGTGGATGTTGGAGACCTTGCGCTCTTCCGCTTTTTGTTTTGAGGATGCCCCACAAATGATCAATAGGGTTTAGGTCTGGAGACATGCTTGGACAGTCCATCACCTTTGCCCTCAGCTTCTTTAGCAAGGCAGTAGTCATCTTGGAGGTGTGTTAGGGGCCGGAATCCTGCTCTGTGGCCCAGTCTCTGATGGGAGGGGTTCGTGCTCTGCTTCAGTATGTCACATTACATGTTGGCATTTATGGTTTCCTCAATGAACTGTAGCTCACCAGTGCCGGCAGCACTTATGCAGCCCCAGACCATGACACTCCCACCACCATGCTTGACTGTAGGCAAGACACACCTGTCTTTCTACTCCTCACCTGGTTGCTGCCACACACGCTTGACACCATCTGAACCAAATAAGTTTATCTTGGTCCCATCAGACCACAGGACATGGTTCCAGTAATCCATGTCCTTAGTTTGCTTGTCTTCAGCAAACTGTTTGCAAGCTTTCTTGTGCATCATCTTTAGAAGAGGCTTCCTTCTGGGACGACAGCCATGCAGACCAATTTGATGCAGTGTGCGGTGTATGGTCTGAGCACTGACAGGCTGACCCTCCACCCCTTCAACCTCTGCAGCAATACTGGAAGCACTCATACGTCTATTTCCTAAAGACAACCTCTGTATATGACGCTGAGCACATGCACTCAACTTCTTTGGTCGACCATGGCGAGGCCTGTTCTGAGTGGAGCCTGTCTGGCCGCTGTATAGTCTTGCCCACCTTGCTGCAGCTCAGTTTCAGGGTTTTAGCAATCTTCTTATAGCCCCTTTTGCCGGCCAGGAACTAATTGGATGCCTCGCCCCTGGTGTGACGAGGGTTGTTGGTAAGTGGAGCTCTAAGTGGAACTCAATGTGAACCTTTCTATTCCCTTGTATTTTCTCCCCTTTTTCACACCCCCTTTTTTGGTGTATCATGAAATAATTTACTAAATTACAATATGTAGATGAACTTATTTATATATTTATTGATTACTTCAGATGTTCTCCTAAGGAAGTGGTTGTTGAAAATCCATGAAACATGTAGAACAATACAGCATCCTACACCTGTGGTATCACACTTTAATGTCCACCCACCCCCCCAATAAGGGTTATATGAAGTTTGTATGAATTACCATATTGAAAAGTGTTTAGGAAATTGTAATCCCATATTTTTAAGACTAATAAAGCTTTGTATTTTTACATATTCACTTGCACTATTGTTATCTGTTTGTATAATTGGTTGGTACCGTAATAGTCCCTCTGATCTTTTGTGGGGATGTTGGCTGGGGACCGACCCATGGCCCCACTTCTCTTCTACATTTAAATATATGGATGAGGTACCTATTGCTTATTTACAAGTTCTTGAACTTTGAGGCATTAGAAATTTCTTATAGCCTAGGCCATCTTTATGTAGAGCAACAATTCTTTTTTTTTTCAGATCCTCAGTTCTTTGCCATGAGGTGCCATGTTGAACTTCTAGTGACCAATATGAGAGAGTGAGAGCGATGACACCAAATTTAACACACCTGCTCCCCATTCACACCTGAGACCTTGTAACACTGAGTCACATGACACCAGGGAAGGAAAATGGTTAATTGGGCCCAATCTGGAAATTTTCACTTAGGGGTGTACTCACTTTTGTTGCTGGCGGTTTAGACGTTAGTGGCTGTGTGTTGAGTTATTATGAGAGGACAGCAAATTTACACTGCTATACAAGCTGTACAATCACTACTTTACATTGTAGCAAAGTGTAATTTCTTCAGTGTTGTCACATGAAAAGATATAATAAAATATTTACAAAAATGTGAGGTGTGTACTCACTTTTGTGACATACTGTATATCTGTAGTGTTTACTAATCTCTCTCTAAAGCTCTAAGTGTCGTTTCTCTCTGTTGCTTCATTCCCAGCATGAGTCACTTCTGAGAAGCTTTCCTTCACATGGAGGGAGAGCTCAGAAAGGAGCTCGTCTATTCACAACACAGTTCTTCTGCTGTGTTCCTTTCCTCCAATCAGCTCTCACACACTGTGTGGCAGCCTCTCTGCCCCCTCCTCTGTGCTCTTGACAGATGAAGAAAGATTTTTAACACGATCTGCAGATAAACAAGTAAAACCTAATGTAGGGTATATGTGAGGGTTTACAACCACTTTAATATGGTAGATGCCTAATCAGATGCTAGTGTGTCTTCTCACTGCTTTAACCTTGGTGGGGCTTGGTAGCTTCTTCATCCTCCTAGGAGTCGGTGTGGTGTTGCGCATGGGTTGGTCATTGATAATAATGGTAGATCAGTATGCTTTGATAATGTTTATGTGCTCTATTGATTCCTATGCAGTGTGGATGTTCATGATAACCTGACTTTGCACCCACACTTCCTCCTAGCACACTATACAGGAATTCCATAGAAAAGCCATCACTGTTTTTCCTCGTTCTGATCGGTTTAATAAATTACAAAATTTATAGCTGGTAAGTTCCAAAGTTCATTAGGTAGACTGGCTGTTTACAAGCATGTCTGGAACATTATAGAGGCTGGAGTTAGTTGTATAATTGTTGTTGAAGCTCCTCTTCTCAGTGCCAGTTTTTTTTGTTACAGCATGATTTCCACTGGCATTTGTTTTTTCCTATAGTTAGTGCTAAGATATGAACAGAGAGCCCGCTGTCATCGATTTCAGCTTGCTGCACTGAACATACTGGAATTGTTCTGGATTTGCATCCACTGTTGACAAGTCTCTAAGTTCATATCAATGGCACATTTATTATGCTCACGTTTCCTTGCATTAATGAAGTGACCTCATAGACGTAATTGCTGCTCTTTCAGTTTTTGTCATGTGTAATTATTCAACAGAGATTAATACATCACTTTGCCACGCTGGGTTTGATTTTCTAAAGAAGTAAAGCATGTTCATAGTGAATTTTTGCTTGGCTTGATCCTTTCTTTGTGTGTGTGTGTTTTTTTTTTTTTTTTTCCCCCCCCCCTTTTTCTTACCCCCACCCCTTCCCAAGCTGTGAAAATCAGTGGTGCATGCACTACAAGACCTTGTGATATTTATTGCGTGATATCTCCTGGCAAAGGCATTTTGGATGCAGGGACGTGCGGTGAGGTCAGTGGCTGGTGAGGCATTGGCTGGTATCAGAACCAGATACACACAGGTTACATACGCCGCGAACGTTAGAGCGAGAGCAACAATTCTAGTACTACACCTCCTCAGTAACTCTAAACATGTAACCTCTAAAAAATTTTTTAAAGTGTCGCCTATGGAGATTTTTAAGTGCTGAAATTTGGCGCCATTCCGCAAGTGTGCGCAGTTTTAAAGCATGACAGGTTGGGTATCTATTTACTCAGCGTAACATCGTCTTTCACATTATAGAAAAAAATTAGGCTAACTTTAGTGTGTTTTTTTTTATTATTATTATTCATGGAACAGTTTTTTTCCAAAAAAAAAAAGTTTGAACAATTGCTGCGCAAATAACGTGTAACATAAAAAGTTGCAGCAACCGCCATTTTATTCCCTAAGGTTTTTGCTAAAAAATGATGTATAATGTTTGGGGGTACTGAGTAATTTTCTAGCAAAAAATTATGATTTTTACATGTAGGAGAGAAGTGTCAGAATTGGCCTGGGTGGCAAGGGGTTAATTACCATAAGTAAGTAATATACAAATAATTATATATTTAAGTTAATTTACTATATTTTCAAAAACTGCACTCAAACAGGTGGCTTAATGGACAAATTACTGAAGTTTGAAGTTCTAACTTCCAACCAGTAATCTCACAGTAAATAGATAAATAATATATTGTTATAACATATAGCATAATAGTATATGATTTAGCTTGTACCTTTTTAGCAGCAGCAGATTCCCTCTTAACTGTGAGAAAAACATGGTAAATATTATACCCATAAACTCATGTTTTTTTTTTCCTTGCAGTTAAGAGGGCTGGGCTGGAAGGGAGCATTTCTTTTAGACACATGCCCCTTCTATGACACTGCAGTAAGAGGAGAGCCTCCACTGCAGTATTTTTATTGGACAGCTTGGAACAATGGAGGCAGAGCCCCAAATTTTGACCAGTGGTGGGGTAGGACTTCTGCTACCTAACCCACAAATTTGGTCTGTGACCCGACCCTTGAATCTCCCATAATTTTTTTATTTATTTATTTTTTTTTTGTTAATGGGAGGCGACGCTCTGCCTCACCTTCCTCCCCTGACTGCACGTCCCTGTGTGGATGATGTCCAGTGTCACCTGGGAAAGGAGACAGATTCAGAGCTATGCTTTCATTATTAAAATCCCAAGAGATTTTGTTAATTCATGGATCAGTTTATGTATTGCGCATGTGTGAGATCAGGCACATACGTCATCACTGGGCTGGCACAGGGAACAAGGAAGGAGAAGCTGGCTTTATTTTATTTTCTTTAATGGTGGCACACAGGCAAAACAGATTTAGTTAGAATGTGATAAGATATGAAACCGGCTGTGCTCAAAAGTTCACACACTCCTGAAAAATTGGTAATATACAAAAATAAATAAATAAAAACCGTAGAGGTGATCAAATACCACCAAAGGAAAGCTCTATTTGTGGGAAAAAAAAGGATAAAAACTTTGTTTGGGTACCACGTCGCACGATTGTGCAATTTTAATTCAAAATACGACAGCGATGAAAGCTGAAATTTGGTCTGGGCAGGAGGGGGGTTTAAGTGGCCAGTGGTTAAGGGCCACTCCAGAACCTTCATCTTCTGCTGTAACTACTGGAGGGTCAATTTGGTTGTGTGCTTCTGGTCATTGAAAATCGATGAGTGTCACAGGCAAAGCTTTTGTGCAGAAGAATGCTAATTGTCTGCCAGTATTTTCAGATAACGTGCTGCATTTGTGCCTTTAGAGCTCACACAATGGGGCACAATGAAAACCTGTGGCTTTGTGTAACTAAAAGGCTGGCTTGATCCACCTGCTGGCTTGTATACCTTTTTTGGACCGTTTTTTTTGGGCATTTTGCCAAGGCATCCCTGAAGAAACCTGAAGGCACCCCAGTAGAAAAAGGCTGGCCTAGGCCATCTTTATGTAGAGAAATAATTCTTTTTTTCATATCCTCAGAGAGTTCTTTGCCATGAGGTGCCATGTTGAACTTCCAGTGACCAGTATGAGAGAGTGAGAGCAATAACACCAAATTTAACACACCTGCTCCCCATTCACACCTGAGACCTTGTAACACTAACGAGTCACATGACAACGGAGAGGGAAAATGGCTAATTGGGCCCAATTTGGACATTTTCACTTAGGGGTGTACTCACTTTTGTTGCCAGCAATTTAGACATTAATGGCTGTGTGTTAAGTTATTTTGAGGGGACAGCAAATTTACACTGTTATACAAGCTGTACACTCACTACTTTACATTGTAGCAAAGTATCATTTCTTCAGTGCTGTCACATGAAAAGATATAATAAAATATTTACAAAAATGTGAGGGGTGTACTCACTTTTGTGAGATACTGTACGTTTCAGAAAATCGCCTGGAAAAATAATTTATTAGGGGGCGTATTTTATATAATTTGTCCTGGTTGGGATGATCTCGGGGAGGGCACTGCGAGTTATCTTTGAAATGTAGGAAGCGCATGATCATTTTATAGCGTGTCCTGTACATGACCGCAGAATAAATCGCCATGTGATGGAAGGGGTGGATGGACCAGTAGGCACGCACCTAATCTTTCTTTGTAATTCCATATTCAATGTAAGGCCCAAAAACAATTTTCATTCCTCCACTGTGAGACATTGCCTATTAAACATACGGGCATAAGACGAATTGGTGTTGGTGGCAATAAATTGCTCTGCAAAATGATCTGTTTGGTCCATGATGTATTAACGGTCCATGAGCCTTAACGGGTTTGCCAGGGCATTGAGAAGATAGGTTTGCACCTGGATTCTTTGGGTCTGCGTTATTCCAGTGCTATTACTGGGCCTGAAGTCTAGTGCCATTGGGGTGTAGGTGTAGGCAGATTTTCTGATCTTGTTATTCTTTTGGGTGGGGCGGTTTTCTCCTCCGATTCGGTCCCTGATCCACTACTCTCTACTGACTCATAACTGACTCGTAATCTGAACCAGAATCTGATGGCTGTGATGATTACACTGCTGATGGGTGGCAGTGATGTTGGCTCTGTGACGAGTGATACTGATTAGGCTGCACTAATGGGCTGCGCTGACAGATCTACTGATGGTGGCACTAATTGACTGTGCTGACAGATCCACCAATGGGATCACTGGCTGCGTGACTGATCCGCTGACGGGGCTGCGTGACTGATCAGCTGACGGTGGCACTGATGGGCTGCGTGACAGTACTACTGATCTGACAGGTTCTCTGCTTCTCCTCCTCTTACGATTGGTGTGTGAGGAGAAGAATGCTGGGAACTGCTAGTAACCACTTTTGTGTTTACATTTTGACTGCCTGTGATTGGACACAGCCGACCATGTGGTAAACAGCCAACTTCATTGACTGTTTACCCATATCAGGGATGGGCGGTGTCTCCAGGATACAGCTCAATGCAGATCGCCGCGCTGTGTGCCCCTGTGGGCGCGCATTAGCGGTGCATCCTGAAGAACGTCATATGAAACCCAGTCAGGATGGCAGAGACCCCACTCGGCCGTTAATCTGCTATTGGCTGGGCGGGTTTAATGGGATTGTAAAGGTTTGTGTTTTTTTTTTTCTCGTTTTTTTAAATAACAAACATCATACTTACCTGCTCCGTGCAAGGGTGTAGCACAGAGCAGCCCTAATCCTCCTTTTCTAGGGTCCCCTGGCTGTGCTCCTCCTCTTCGGTGAGTGCCCCACGGAGAGCCGATTTCCATGGGGGCACCTGTGCGGGCGCGTTCCCGAGTCCTGCTGCTGCGTCCATTGACACAGTCAGCAGAACTCGGCCCCGCCTCCGGCTACCGTGTCACCGGATTTGATTGACAACAGTGGGAGCCAATGGCTGCTGCTGCTATCAATCTATTCATTGAGGACCGGAGACAGCGGCTGGAGCTGCTGTGCTCCTCCTCGACACTAGAACAATTGGGTTCTGGTAAGAAAAAGGGGAGGTCTGGGGGGGCAGCTGCATGCAGAAGGTTTTTTTTTACCCTAATGCATAAAATGCATTAAAGTAAAAAAAACCTTCTGCCTTTTATATCAGCTTTAAAGCTTTTTGCTTGGCATTCAGCTTTGATTTTTTTTTTCTTAACTGAACCATGCATATAGTGAATTTCTTTTACAATATGTTTTTTTAAGGATATGAAATGTCATGAACAGTGTACAAAATATAGGTTCAGGTACAATTCTAGAAGGTACAGTGCGCCAAAATACACAAAACATTAGTTGTACCATCAAGGACTGAGTGTGAAAAAAGTTTGTGCAATCAATTTCTGAAAATGATTATTTATGTTGAATAATTGTGTCTGTACATTTATGACCAATAGAGATTGATTGGGTATGTTTCCTCCAAACCCCTTCCGCAGCCGAACTTGCGCTATTTTACTCCAGTGAGCTGTGGGTTGGGTTATTCCCACCCAACAGCTCTTGTAAACAGGTGGGAATATCCCGGCCTGCAGCCCATTGGAGTAAATATAGGGGGTGATTTCAGAGTTCGGCTACGGATGACTTTGGAGAACGCCTGAGCTCATCTCTAATGTCCAACATAATAATGCAAATGAACACTTTAGAGTTTTACTTTAGTAGTTCAGTTTTTTTCAGCTCAGAATTGTAGAGTCATGCAAATCTTTTGTGTTTTTTTTATTTTTGCAGCTGCTGGAAAAGCACAAAGTGACAGAAAGTATGGTTGACCTACTGCAGTTGTATCAGATGGAAGATGAAGCTTACAATGCAGTTGTAGAAGCCACTACAGAACTTTATCAATATCTGTTACAGCCATTCCGAGATATGAGAGAGCTGGCAATGTTACGAAGGCAACAAATAAAGGTAATGGGAGTATCCTTGTACAGAGCGGACTTGTGATGTCACATAACCTTTGGGGAGATGGTGTTTTATACATGGTCAGGTGATGCAATCTGATGGTTTTTATTAGGGCCTGGTATTACAGCAACTTGTAGATTTTTGATTTACCTGAAAATTTAAAAGCAGATCTTTCTGATGCAATAGATCCTGCATATCGTCTGCAATGATTTGTCCAGGTAAAACCAAAAATATGCAGAAGTGCAGAATGGTCGGGAAGTGGAGCACTTTTAGCACTGGAGCACTATTTATATGGAGGTTTATGAACTTGAAGCACTTTATTCACATATGGTCTATTATGGACTATATGCCTATATCCAATTTAAATATAATTAAACTGGACACCTTGAGGTTTTAACTGTTTTTGTATGGATCATGTTATATTTAGTTTGTATGAATTATAAGCACTGAATCATGTCTGTCTGGAATTTTATGAAGTGCACATAATTTTGATTTAAAGGGACACTTTTTTTTACATAGTATCTTCCAATGCTGCATCCGGGCCCAATAATGTCGGTATGCAGGCTCTGATTGCTGTACAGCTGTGTGGATGAAGCCTGATGGTAACGCATACCCTAGGAATATATTGTATGTTTTTGATTCAAATACAATTTCAGAGGAATTGCATATGAAAATGTGATGTATATTAATAATGGTTAAGTAGGTGGTAGTTGGCTGTTGTTTATAATCTAATTCCAGTGAAATATAATTGAAGATACTTGAATGCTGCCATTTACATTGTTTGGTATGATGAGTTGCTTAGTTGCAGTCAGGCTGGGGTGTGCCCTCTGCTCGAGGAATGCTGGCAGACTTAGCAGCAGCAACATTACAAGTAACAATGAGGGATGGGAATGTGGAAGGGAAAACACTTCCATATTCTTTTTTGTTCTGCTGCTATAGACTTGCTGAGTGTTTAACACATTGTACATCTTTATACTAAATTGAATCTATAGTTGAAAACGAACACATTTTAGGCCTGATGTTGTACAGGCGGTGTGCACAGTCCACTGCCAGCAGCCTGTCAAACGACAGGCAGAAATATGATTTGGCTGTACCCGCATCCAAGTGGTACTCTTGTACAAGGCTGAATGCTTATAGGGACATATTGCCCCAAACGCAGAAGGTATGCAGGCACCACAAAGTCCTGTAGCTTATCTTTAATTTATCCAGAGTAGTTACATAGGTTGAAAAAAGTCCACCTAATTCAACCAATAAAAAACAAAAAATCATCCCATCCTATATACACAATCCTTCACCCACAGTTGATCCAGAGGAAGGTGAAAAGTATCTCCAGAATTTTCCTGCAAATATCAACTTTATGTGGTAATGAAAGCATAGGTAAACCTCTGATTTGCATCCCACAGTGCTGTCAGGTGCCTTTCTCTGGGCCTGGGCATTATTATGGGTTTGTGTGGAAAGGGAGGGTGTTCAGAATCCAAGGAAAAAGGGTTATAGGTTTTCTCCACCAGCACATCCCCCACAGTTGTTACCTTTTGTATCTCTTGACCCTCCATCTATGCCCTCATTCACATTTAATGTGGCTTTGAAATCGTGCGGCTTTGTACGATTTCAAAGCAGCATGTCAGTGCAACTTTGAAGACATCTGTGTGGCTTCATGCACAGATATTTATGCAGGTCACACCCAAAAAATGCCATAAGTTGTGCAGGAACTACTTTTTTCAAATCGGTGCAGCATCGCAAAGTCGGTGGCACACCGATTTGAACATGGCCATTACCGACAGGGTGCGACTGACCTATCAAATCACATTTCAAGTTGCTCCAATGTGAACGAGAGCTTAGATTGTAAGCTCTAATAAGCAGGACTCTCTGATTCCTACTGTATGAAATTGTATTGTAATTGTACTATCTGCTCTTATGTTGTAAAGGGCTGCACAAACTGTCTGCGCTGTATTAATCCTGTATAATAATAATAGTCAAAGTCAATCCCTTATCTGTGATTTCCATGCATTAGTTGAGCAGCCTCTGGATTTCCGACCAGTGTATCTGTGATTGCAGGTTTGAACTTAGTGCAGTTCGTCCCTGGAGTTTATCATCTCCTCACCACATGGCCATCCCCAGAAAACAGAGACACTTTCCAAGGAATGCAAGAGGCAGTGGAATCAATCACTACTCATCAGTGCTAGAATCCAATAGCTGTACAATGATATAACCTTTTAGGCAATTTCAGTACACTTAGTAGTTGCAGTCAACTACAAATAGCATGTGTGCCAGATGTACAGGCAAACCACCGACTGGTTTCATCAAGACGCGTAACTCGGATAAGGATCCCTCTGTATGTAAAGGATCATTTCACTTTTCCAGAATAAAATCATAAATGCTCATATTTTTGCAGAACATTTTTTTTCCTACAGGAGCCTGGAAAGCATTGCACACGTGATCAGTGGAGGAGGGGTGCAATGTCAGGCTTCTGCAGACAAGCCCTGCAGCTTTCTGCCTCTACTTTCATATGGGCTGACAGTTTGAAAGCTGCAGGACTTTTGAATTAAGTAGGAGAGCACTCATCAGCAAGTTGTCAGCCTGTGGTGGATGGCTTTACTTGTAGTTCATTCATTCACAGAAAACTGAATGACTAATGCAGCTGTGTGGGTGGAGCCTCGCATGGCTGCACTCTTTTCAAAAAGTGACAGCAGGTGACAGCAAGCGTTATTGAGTGCAAGCGCTAAGTCGCGTTTTGTTTAAAAAGTCATCCCTTCCAAACTCACTGATCTGCGAGGTGGTATCTCTCTAATTTACTCGGCACTAGCTGAACCATTGGGTAAAACTCCTTATATGCTAAGCTGGGAAAGGGATCTCAACTTCGAATGGGATATTGAGAAATGGCACGGTAACTTTGAACATACATTTAGGGGCTTACAGAATACTTCCCTGGTCGAAGCCAACCTAAAAGTAGTGTCCAGATGGTACATGGTTCCGACCCGCATAGCCAAAATTTTCCCTCAGACATCCCCACTTTGCTTACGTAATTGTGGGCTTTCAGGCTCTCTACTACACATCTTTTGGGAGTGTCCTAGGATTAGGAACTTCTGGAACCGTTTATTCCATCTAATTAGAAAACTCACCAATGTAGCTCTGGACCAGGATCCCAGGGTCGCTCTTTTACACCACAGACCATGTAAAATTTCAAAATACACACAAGCTCTGATTGATTTTATTCTATTAGGAGCCAAAACTACGCTAGCGAGGGCTTGGAAATCCCATTCGGTTTCCTTTACCCAAGTAAAATGGAAAGTCTCATGGATAATGGCTCAAGAGAAGGTGGTAAACATTATCCGGGACACAACTGGGAAATATGAGCGAACCTGGGAACCTTGGGCTAGCTTTATGAAAGTGCCAGTTTAGAGAACATGGAATGTAAAAAATATTTTTTAGCATCCATCTATGCCGTCTAGTCACTTAAAGTATAGTAGCAATATATTAGCAGGGTGTAAGTTTAAAGTATGACACACACCATTTTTTTTTTATAAGTGGTGGTATCCAAGATTCACATATTTGTGGCTGGGACGTGGGCTCCCCCAGCAGATATCCCTTCTGATAACTCTGTCTCTTATTCTTGTTTCTCTCTTTTCTCTCTTCTTCCTTCACCTTGTTTTTTTTTAAATTGTTAACGTGATATGGTAATTTGGATATGCTTAGAATTTGCCAAGGATGTTTGCTATATCCACGGTAAGGATATACTCTCTACTAGGGTTGCAGGGACACTGACAGTGAAACAGCCCCCTTGATATTCTAATATAGTGGTGGTCTCGTTTCTGAACTCGCTCGACACAGCATGCTCCCTTTGGGGTGTCAGTGGGCGGAAACATCCCTATTCTCTTAATGGTGTCTGGATCATAAGCCTGATAAAGACTATAATATGCTGGAACTACTGTAAGGTTAAGCTCTCTAATTGACTCGACAATTTATACATCATTTTTTTTTTTTGGCATGTTCAATTATGGGGGTTTTATTCTTTGTTTTTTGTTTTTGCTATGTTACTGTCATGTTTAGCATCCCATCTTACCTAGGAGGTGTGTTTTGTCAACCTCTCTTATACTGTAACTATCTGTTTGCATATGTTCATTTTACTTAATTCAATAAAAAACATTGAAACATAAAAAAAGACATCCCACTGCAACTGTGCACAAAACGCTCGCCAAAACCTGGACACAAACTGGCTAGCCCTGTCCAAGATGATCACCTTGGGAAGCCCATGTAAGGTAAAGATCTTCCGAGCAAAAATGGATGCCAGTTCCTTGGACGTGGGCAACTTCTTAAGTGGAATTCATTGTGCGCATCAGCGCCGTAGCGGCGTTTACCGGCGTTTTTAGCGACAGCGTTTTCATCTCTATTTTTGCTATTTTAAAACCTAAAGCGCCTAACTCCGGTTAACAGCGCTACGGCGCTAATGCGCGTTATTGAGCCTTTTGCCAGCTCAGCATCAAAAACGATCTAATGCTGCAGCTTCGTAACGTGCGGATCCTGCGTTGGATTTACAGCTTAACCATTTGCCGACCGCAGTCTGACGGCGACAAGGTGGCTCGTTATCGCAAACGATGCGAGATCGTGCACTGTGAACGCGCGTGCACCGCCGGAGGCGCGCTAGCAAGCTCACTGTGTTCAGGGGCGGCCAGGGAGCGGGTAAGGTGAACTCGATCGCCGCCGGCTACCCGCGATGGGCCCCTTGCAGTGAAAGAACAGAGGTCCGTGTATGTGAACACGGATCTCCGTTCTGACAGAGGGGGAAGGGATGTGATCACAGGCTTCCTGTATATGGGACCCGTGATCACTCCCCTCCCCCTGCCAGCCCAGCCCACATACAGTTAGAGAGAACATAATTAACCCTTAGAATGCCCCCTCCAGGTTAACCCCTTACCACCAAAAGAAAGCTCTATTTGTGGGGAAAAAAAGGAAGCAAATTTTGTTTGGGTACAACATCGCACGACCGCACAATTGTAAGTTAAATCGGCGCAGTGCCGAATTGCAAAAGGTGCTCTGGCTCTAAAGTCTAAAATCCTTCCGTGGCTGAAGTGGTTAAGAACGTCGACGCCATCTACAGCTCAAAAACGGCAAAGTGTATATGAGGCCATTAAATAACATGGTGTGGCGTTCTTAAGCTGTAAAAACAGCTCAAAAACACGGCTTTAATAACTCCCATGTGTATGAGACCTAAAGTGTAAATTCACTTTTACAGAAAATCTGTAAGGTGAACTTACACTGGACCTCCTCCCGATCCCTCCCTGGTCCCGCTGTACCTGAGGTCGGCAATCTCCCACACATCGTAAAGCCGTTTTTACCAGTCTGGGGATTTGAAATCCCTGCGACTTTCTCCCCTCTTCTCCAGCACTGACAAGACTGGCTACGCGGGTCCTGATTGGTCAGCGCCGACCAATTATGCCTCCTATACGTACCTTCACGAGGTACCTTTGGGAGATTAAGCCACGGGAGATTTCTGAACCCCAGACTGGTAAAGCGGCTTTACAATGTGTCCGTGCAGGAGATTGCCGGCTTCAGGTACATCGGGACGGGACGGGGGGGGGGGGGGGGGTGAGGAAAGGGGTCCAGTGTAAGTTCACCTTACAGATTTTTCTGGAAAGGTGAAATTACACTTTATTATTTGGGAAAACATTGCCTCTTTGGTTGAGATGAACACCCCATTTAAAAGTAAAAGGCTGGTCTGTCTGGATCACAATTGATAAATTGTTGCTCTATCCATGTAACGGAACTAATGCTGGCCATACACTTTACGAAAATTCGGCTGAAAATCAGTCATTTGGACAGTTTGTTAGCTTTTGGCCAGTTAATGGATACAAAACATTAATCGGTTGTGAGTTTTTTGAGCCACAAAAACGAAGGACAAGTTGGATATTTTCTGACGAACGAACGATAAATTGAAAGGTTGTGTTTCCCGTCCAAGCTTTGCATTAAGTATATGTGAAAAAACAAACAAAAAACAGATTCTTTTATGTCCATTGAACGATTTATCGGTCATTACATGATGGTAATATCGTTTGCTCTCACGGCCAATTTGTTTTTTGAAAATAGCTTCGGCCCATTTTCTGTATAGTGTTTGGCCAGCATCAGCATAAAAAGATGACTTTCATGCATTCTGTGAAAAATGATACAAAAAGCGTGCACACTCAATAATATTATTATAGTGCCGGTGTTCAGCACTTAGACTTCCTAACATATATGTATCTAGTATATTAACCACTTCCACACTGCCTACCGTATATTCACGGTGGCAGTGTGGATGCGTCCCGCAAATAGCCATAAATAAGCGGTGATTTGCGGGTGGCCCCTAGGGGGCGCGCGCCACCGTGCTCCCGAGAAGTGTGCTAGGGGCTCAGGCGGACCAGATGTCCGCTGGTGAGCCGCGATGAGCGGCCATAGCAAAAGAACGGGGAACCGCGGATGTAAACACACCGGTTCCCTGCTCTGTTAGTGGGGGCATAGGAGATCTACTGATCCATGTCACTGGGATCAGTTGGATCTCTTATGCCCATAACAGCCCAACCCCCCACAGTTAGAACACACCCAGGGAACACAGTTAACCCCTAGATCTCCCCCTGCAGGTTAACCCCTTCAGTGCCAATGACATTTATACAGTAATCAGTGGATATTTAAATTTCTGATCGCTGTATAAATGTCATTGGTCCCAAAAAAGTGTTTTTTTTTTTTTTTTGCAAAATTGTCGCTCTTCTTTTGTTTATAGCGGTGATCAGAAATGACACAGAGGCGATCAAATACCACAAAAAAAAAAAGCTCTACTTGTGGGAAAAAAAGGACGCAAAATTTGTTTGGGTACAAAGTCGCACGACCACGCAATCGTCAGTTAAAGCGACGCAGTGCCGAATTGCAAAAAGTGCTCTGGTCCTAACCTGGGAAATCCTTCCAGGGCTGAATTGGTTAAGGAGGAGCTCCAGTCTCTTAAGTGGACAATTAAGTTGGCAGCTAAAAAAAATGTAGCTGCTAACTTTTAATAAACAGCCACTCACCTGTCCTATGATTTAACGCTGTGCTCACCCCAGCTGTTTTCTCCTTGTGTCCTCTCTCGCCAGCGCCGGAATTTTTACTATGGGCTGACCCATATTGCAGCTTCACAGCCGGGTGCCTACTGCGCATGAGCGAGCAACGCTGCACATGGTGAATGGTCCCACAGTCTTCTGGGACATGTCATGTGTTACACAAGACTTCGGGAGAGCGGGGGAAAGGAGAACTTCTGCTTCTGATCACCTAGGTGGTTGGAGCGGAAGTGGGAGCAGGTACCTGTCAAAATCGTGCACCCTGCTCTACCCCCCTCCTTCCCAAAAACTCCATTTCACAAACCGGAACGGCGGAGGAGCCCTTAAACTGAACTTCCCCTTGTTGGTGGAGCTCCACTTTAAGCAGTCAGTACTGTGGTATATGTGTGCCATGTGTGGTTGTCTGGAACAACCTTGCTCAGTTTTTATACAGTAAGTCCATGGTGGTTATTTATTATGTATTGTTTTCTCTTATATATTTTTTTCTATTGTTTGTGGTATTGTAGTGTTTTTTTTTTTTTTTTATAAAGGACTCAATACGTTTATACTGCATTCACACGGGGCAACCCGACTTCAGCAAGACTTTGTTAGGCGATTTCAGCGCGACTTTCAGGGCAACTTCAGGCCACTTACAACACGACTTATGCCAGGTAACTTTGCCTGTGGCCAATCAGAGAAGGGAGGGAGGGAGGGGGCTGCCTCAAATTCTATTATTTTCACTACAAAGTCTCTTGCATTTAGATGGGGGATCCGACTTGGAAGCAACTTCTATTGAATTCTATGGGCAAAGTCGGGTAGAAGTCGCCTTCAAAGATTCACAGGAACCTTTTCTGAAGTCGGAGCGACTTCAGTAGTGTACATTAAGACGGCTCTCATTAACTTCAATGGGATTTCACTTGTCAAGTGACTTGGGGCAACTTGAGGTGACTCAAGTTGGATCGCAAGTCGCCTAGGTGTGAATGGGCACTTAAATTTCAGTTTAAAATTTGTGTCAAGTATTTTGGAAGGGTTGCTTTTGTTAGGCGTTCTCCCATTTGTGAAAATGCTGATTTCCTGCCTGTCTGTGGTCTTCAGTTACTGATGCCATAAGTGATGTCAGAACTCCTGATCTGCATGCTTCTGGGTCAATGATCACACTTCATTTAGTATGGTGTCAAGAATGTGTTAAAGCTGGGAAATTGATGCATTTTGTTCTTAGCAGCACTTCTTTTCCACTTCAGTTTCTGTAAAGATAACTCAAGAGAAAAAATCGTAGTGAAGCAGGGCTTGAGAAGACCACAGTAGTGAGAGGCATATTGCTGTTAATGTTGCTCTTTATTTGTTCGTCTATTCAATTGTGAAGAGAGTTTACTATTTTTTTTGAATACTTGTGAAGTGTATAAGTAATCCTATCACTGTGTTAGGGCTCGTTTACACTTGCATTAGTTCTAAAAAGCGATATACGGTGGGTAGCTTTTCAGAGAGCAGTGCAGAAGTGGTTGGCAGGCATTCAGGAGATATTGCCACCTTCTGAATGACTGTTTTGGGGTTTTTTTTTTTTTTTTTGATAGCCAGGGTTTTCTTGCCGACAGCCCCATAGCAGATTTACTGCTACAAGGCGACCGTTCTGTGCAGAATCACATATATATACGTGATTCTGCACTTCTGCCTAGGGGGGCACACAAATGGATGTCTGCCAGCACCCGCCAATCATCAAGAGAAAACGCAGAATGGAGCATTGCCTTATGTAAAAAAGGCAGAGCTCTTTCCTGGCAGGGGAAGTGCTAGATTTTGTTTCCCTGCAAAGGAAAATAAAATCCATTACTTCCCTTGATAAAAGCACCTTGCACAGTACACACAAACACTGGCTAGGCACACATTTAACCCTTAATCCCCCTAGCTTTTTAACCCCTTCCCAGCCAGTGTCATTAGTACAGTACATATTTTTAGCACCGATCACTGTATTGGTTTCACTGATTTCCACAAAGTGTCAGTTTGTGTCAGAATGTCCGCCACAATATCGCAGTCCCACTGTAAGTCACTGATTGCTACCATTGCTAGTATAAAAAAAATCAATTAAAAATTCTATATATCCCATAGTTTGTAGACTCTATAACTTTTGCGCAAACCAATCAATATACGGTTATTGGGATTTTTTTGAACCAAAAATATTTAGCAAAATACATATTGGCCTAAATTTATCAAGAAATTGTATTTTTATTTATTTTTTAACTGGATATGTTTTAAAGCAGTACTTTTTTTACCCAGAATTTAATGTCTATGGGATAACAGCATTGTGAAAGAAACAGGTGTTCCTATTTGGAGTCTAAGGCCCAGTTCACACTGGTGCGACATGCTCCGACTTTGGGAGCACATGTCGCATGACGTGTATAAATCAGTGGTTCCCTATGAGAGCCATCTTAACTGGTCCGACACAAGTCAGTCTGACTTTTAAAATGCTTCCTGCACTACTTTGGTCTGACTTGGGCATGATTTCAGCCCATTGATTTGAATGCAAGTCGCATCCAAGTCGATTCGAATGTACGTCTCATCCATCATCATCTTAACTGATCTGACTTGTGCTCTGAGGATATTGGAAGGGGAATCTCATGCTAAAATGTAAAAAAAAAATGCCGTTGGGTCCCCCCACTCAAGACCATACCAGACCCCTTGTATCTGGTATGGATTTTAAGGGTTTTTTTTTTCTTAATCCCATACTTTTTATTACCTCTTGTTGATGTATTGCACCAGATTCATTAACATCTTTGACAGTGACTCGTGCACCAAATTCAGGTAGTTCTAAAATGCTCCACTTCTACATTGTGCCACATGGAATGCGCCATATTTAAAATAAAATACCAGCAGTTTATATCTTACTAAAGTGGTGCTAATTAATGCCAATTCTCTTTATGGCGTGCAGAGAGAAATTTGGCACAGATAGATTTTGTGAGCATTTTAAAAGTACCACAGCATTCACCAAATTCAGGTTCACGTTCTAGAAAAGTACATGATTTTGGTGCATGCTGTACTACTTTTAGATCACATGAGAGACACCTTTGCAAAATCTGTCTGTGCAAGTCTTTATGAATTCCAGGGTTCAAGCAATTTCCCCTCTTTACTGTCCAATAGGGGTCTTCTCTATTGGGTGCTGGAGCGTCTCATTGAAAAGTGGGAGTAGGAGCCACTCGGGTTAGTGGCAAAAAAACATATTCTTCTAGTCCAAGGGTGGCTTCCTTGAAGCCTGGCCAGAAAATGTATTTTAAAAGAGATCTGCTGCGTCTAGTGCAGCATCTAAAGAGCAAGTGCTCTCCCCCTGACACAATCACGCATGCGCAATGTACTCCTTTCCTCTGTTATAGCAGCCACTGATCTCCATTACTAGAAGTTTTTTGGCTGGGCTTCAAGGAAGTCACTCTTGTCCTACAGAAATATAATTTAAAGTACATTTTTCTCCACTAAACAGTGTTTTATTAAATACTGTGGCCATTTGTTGCATTATACATTTTAATACAAAGGAAGGTACATGTGGATACAGTGTTGTACCCACAACACAGAAACGGTTTAGGAGATATGCAGTGTACTGTGATGTGCCCACGTCATCAGGCACATGTGCAGTGAAGAAACATCCTCTGTGCCATTCCTTCACTGACATCGTGCCGCGATTGGCGGCTCCCGTACGCATGCGCAGGAGTGACGTTACGCGGCTCTGGCAAATCACAGAGCTGGAATCCGCGGCCCCAGAATGAAGAGGGGCAAAGATGGACGCTTCCTACTGTGGGGACAGCACGGGCTTCCAACGCAGGTAAGTGTCACTTAATAGGCTAGTATGTGATACATACTAGCCTATTATGCTTTTACATTGCAGGGTAATTCAGAGCAACGAAGAGGAGGTAAAATCCATCAAGGTTTACTTCCTCTTTAAGTGCACAAAGTGTCATTCCCTTTGCTGCTTCATTCTTCTGTTATCTGTTACTTCTGAAAAGTTTTCCTGACGCCAAGAGAAAAAGAGAAGACTGCAGATAAACATGTACAGCGTTTATAGAAGGATTTGTTTCATCTTTGTGTATCACCTGAGTCTCTTCACTGGTTGTATGTAAGAGTTTACAACCACTTTAGTGGGATTATTTTTGTATTTCACAGTTAAAAGAAGAAAGAAAGATTCTTATCAGCAGAATGATGAGGAGACGGCTTTATATATATTGATATCCCACTTCTATTTCTTCTATCTCAGTCAGCTGACATTTTTTTTTTTTCATGGCATTTTCATCAAAGACTGATTTTGTTTATTTTCGCATGATATCTAGCAGCGTTTGATTTTGTCTCCCTTAAGATACATATTGTAATCTCATTATGTAAGAAATATGGGCCTTACTAGGATTGTCCTAGTTGTGTCAAGTAGTTATTGCCTTTGATGTCTCATTTCCTCATTTCTGTTGGATTCAGGTTGACAACACAAGCAAGATTTTTCAGAATGGCATATTGAATTAAAATTCTTTTACATCTTAGAAGAAGAAAGCCTGAAAAATAACCGTGTCATTATAGGTGTTCAGTGTTGGAAGGAAATTCTAACATGTAATGGAGGCTTTCAATGTAGATACGCAAATTTAATTAACTCTATAAGTCTTAGATGTGACAAGCTCATTTCTTCTTATGTGAGTGGTATAAGGCCTTAGAGTTGTGTTGGCTAATAGCTGAAAACAGGACATTCAGAGGATTTACTGGAATTTTGTTGGAATGTTAGTTATAATTTAAAGAAAAATATCCTGTACTTCTAACTAGAGATGCACCAAAATTTTGGTGTCCAAAAATGGTGGTTTTGGCTTTTCGCCAAAGGTGCCGATAATGGCTCCGAAAACGCGCACAATTTAAGAATGCATTTTTCGTGCGCTAAAGGTTCTGATAGTGGAAGACAATACATTTATATTTATTTAAATTCATTATATTAATTAAAAAGTCGAATAGAATCGGCCAAGTGCATCATGATATTTCGGTTTTGGCACCAAAATTTCCTCTACTTCTAACAGTTTTTAACTTCCTGCATTCAGACTCAGAGTGTATACAAAAATAAATAAGAGTGTATGTGTGTGTGTGTATACAGTATCTCACAAAAGTGAGTACACCCCTCGCGTTCTTGTAAATATTTTATTCTATCTTTTCATGTGACAACACTGAAGAAATGACACTTTGCTACAATGTAAAGTAGTGAGTGTGCAGCTTGTATAACAGTGTAAATTTGCTGTCCTCTCAAAATAACTCAACACACAGCCATTAATGTCTAAACCGCTGGCAACAAAAGTGAGTACACCCCTAAGTGAAAATGTCCAAATTGGGCCTAATTAGCCATTTTCCCTCCCGTGTCATGTGACTCATTAGTGTTACAAGGTCTCAGGTGTGAATGGAGTGCAGGTGTGTTAAATTTTGAGTTATCGCTCTCACTCTCTCATACTGGTCACTGGAAGTTTAACATGGCACCTCATGGCAAAGAACTCTCTAAGGATCTGAAAAAAAGAATTGTTGCTCTACATAAAGATGGCCTAGGCTATAAGAAGATTGCCAAGACCCTGAAACTGAGCTGCTGCATGGTGGTCAAGACCATACAGCAATTTAACAGGACAGGTTCCACTCAGAACAGGCCTCGCCATGGTCGACCAAAAAAGTTGAGTGCACGTGCTCAGTGTCCTATCCAGAGGTTGTCTTTGGGAAATAGACGTATGAGTACTGCCAGCATTTCTGCAGAGGTTGAAGGGGTGGGGGGTTAGCCTGTCGGTGCTCAGACCATACGCCGCATACTGCATCAAATTGGTCTGCATGGCTGTCATCCCAGAAGAAAGCCTCTTCTAAAGATGATGCACAAAAAAGCCCACAAACAGTTTGCCGAAGACAAGCAAACAAAGGACATGGATTACTGGAACCATGTCCTGTGGTCTGATGAAATCAATATAAACGTATTTGGTTCAGATGGTGTCAAGCATGTGTGGCGGCAACCAGGTGAGGACTACAAAGACAAGTGTGTCTTGCCTGCAGTCAAGCGTGGTGGTGGGAGTGTCGTGGTCTAGGGCTGCATGAGTGCTGTCGGCACTGGGGAGCTACAGTTCATTGAGGGAACCATGAATGCCAACATGTACTGTGACATACTGAAGCAGACTGGGCCCGCAGAGCAGTATTTCAACATAATGACCCCAAACACACCTCCAAGATGACCACTGCCTTGCTAAAGAAGCTGAGAGTAAAGGTGATGGACAGGCCAAGCATCTCTCCAGACCTAAACCATATTGAGCATCTGTGAGGCATCCTCAAACGGAAGGTGGAGGAGCGCAAGGTCTCTAACATCCACCAGGTCCATGATGTCTTCAGGGAGGAGTGTAAGATGACTCCAGTGGCAACCTGTAAAGCTCTGATGACCTCCATACCCAAGAGGGTTAAGGCAGCTCTGGAAAATAATGGTGGCCACACAAAATATTGACACTTTGGGCCCAATTTGGAAATTTTCACTTAGGGGTTCCTGATCACTGCCACACCAGTTATATGATGCTGTACTGCACTGATGACAGTATGTAAAAGAAAAAAATTGTGAAAAAAAAAAAACTTTTTCTTTAATTTTGTTTTATTTTCCAAAAAATTGTCACAAAAAAATTACAACTTTAAAAACTCGGCATGCCTCTTACCAAATACCTTGGACTGTTTACTTTACAAAAATGGGTCATTTTGGGGGATATTTGTATTGTCCTGGTGTTTTCGTGCCTCAGGAAATGAAATGGGTCGTAACCCCCCCCCCCCCTCCACACACACACACACCGCCCTCTGGTGCTTCTCCCGGCTCGCCCGTGCCATTGGCAAGCCAAAGAAGGAATCCACCAGCGCCGGAAGGTAGAAAACGGAGGGACAGATAGTCCCTGGCAATCTCTGACTTGGAGGCCCGGG
>BLSH010000572.1:696984-707309 GCA_018402905.1 Glandirana rugosa
TAGAACATTCGTGGTTCAAGTTTTTTATCTAGACCACAACTTCACCAATTTCAACCACGTTTGAACCGAGCATTACCACACGATTGACACAGTGGTGTTGGAAAATTTTCATAATAAACCTGTTGAAGTTCGGTCGATTTTGTTTACCAACTGTCATTTAGAGTTTCGCCTTGATTTCAGGGGTCCACGGAGGTAAGGTCGATACACTGTGTGTAAACAAATGAATTGTCAGTGAAGGAAAAGTGGGACCGATGAAGTCCCACGGTCAGAACATGGTAGAACAATCCAGTCGTCTCCTATTACGTTAACGGGATGTATGTTTACCCTCAGTAAGTAACGTCATGGAAGTTTGCACCAACTTTAACCACTTCAACACCAGATCTATTTTTTGAACTTGGTGCTTACAAGATAAAACCATTTCTTTTTTGCTATAAAATTACTTAAACCCCCCAAACAATTTATTTATATATATATATTTATTTATTTCTAACGCCCTAGAGAATAAAATGGCTTTCGTTGAAAAACTTTGTTGCACCGTATTTGCGCTTATTTTGAGTGAAAAAATAAAACAACAGTAAAGTTATCCCAATTTTTTTCCATATTGTTAAAGATAATGTTACGCCAAGTAAATTGATACCTAACATGTCATGCTTTAAAATTGCGCCTGCTCGCAGAATGGCGACAAAGTTTGCAACCTAAAAATCTCTATTGGCGACGTTTTAAAAATTTCTACAGGTTAGCAGTTTTGAGTTACAGAGGAGCTCTAGTGCTAAAATTATAGCTCTTGCTCTAACGATTGCGGCGATACCTCATATGCGGGCGCGACTTACGCATGCGTTCGCTTCTGCACGCGAGCTCGCAAGGACGGGGTGCTTTAAATTTTTTTTTTCTTATTTATTTTACTTTTTATTTTTTCATTTTACACCCTTTTAAAAAAAAAAAAAAAATTGGATCACTTTTATTCCTATTACAAGAAATGTAAACATTCCTTGTAATAGAAAAAAACATGCCAGGAACACTTAACCAGTTCCCGACAGCGTGCCGTGTTTTCACGGCGGCAGTCGGGATGCTGAGCGCGAATCGCCGTAAAAAGACGGCGATCTGCGAACAGCCGCTAGGGGGCGCGCGGCGAACTCCTGAGGACTGTGCCCGCGGCTCGGGCGGACCCGATGTCCGCCGGCGAGCCGCGATGAGCGGCCACAGGGAAAGAACGGGGAACCGCCGATGTAAACACGGCGGTTCCCCATTCTGTTAGTGCAGGCATGGGAGATCTACTGATCCCTGTCACTGGGATCAGTTAGATCTCTCATGCCCATGTTAGCCCAACCCCCCAACAGTAAGAACACACCCAGGGAACACAGTTAACCAGATCGCCGCCATTACTAGTAAAAAATAAAAAAAATAACCCCAGAAATGAGTTCTCATCATCCGTAAACGCGGCCACTTTTGTGCAAACCAATCAATAAATGCCGATTTTGCGATTTTTAAAAAAAATTTTTTATCACAAATATGAGAAAGAATATAAATCGGCCAAAACCGGTGAAAAAAATGTTTTATATATATATATATATATATATATATATATATATATATATATATATATATATATTTTTTTTTTTTTTGGATTTGAATTTTAGCAAAAAGTAAGAAATTTGAGTTTTTTTGCAAAATGGTCGCTCTTCTTTTGTTTATAGTGGCGATCAGAAATGACGCAGAGGCGATCAGATACCACCAAAAGAAAGCTCTATTTGTGGGGAAAAAAGGACGCAAATTTTGTTTGGGTGCAACGTCGCACGACCGTGCAATTGTCAGTTAAAGCAACGCAGTGCCGAATCGCAAAAAGTGCTCTGGTCCTAAAGCTGTAAAACCTTCCGGTTGGTAAGTTAAATATGAGATCTGGGGTCAAAAAGACCTCAGATCTCATGCTTAGTTAAATGCAAAAAAAAAAAAATTTAAATGACAGTTGGAAAAAAAAAAGGGCCCTTTAAGACTGTTGGGCGGAAGTGACTTGTGACGTCGCTTCCGCCCTGCAATGTTATGGAGCAGAGTGGGCGGCATCTTCCGTTCACTCTGCTTCCTGTGCAGGGGGCGGGGCGGAGATGACGGGAAAGTGGCGGGGGGGCACCTCTCCCGCCACTGATAAAAGTGATATTGCGGCGAATCTGCTGGCACTAAAAAACAGTATCTGAATGGTGCCTTTAGCTGAAGGCACCATTCAGATATCACCACTCAAACTCAAGGACGTCATATGACGTCCGGCGGTATTGAAGTGGTTAAAGGCTAAGTCCTCATGTACACTGGCTGTTGGCCTCCTGTGCATGAAACTCCAGCATTTTTGTGCAGGCAGAAGGCCATCCAGTGCCACTGCCAGCGGCCTGTAAATATCTGACAGCTGCTGCAGCTGGAGGGAGTACCGAGTGGTACTAACGTTTAGGGCCGTATTCACCCAGTGAGGAATGCCCAGAACACAAGGAGTTACAGGTTTTTAGATTGAGAGCTGTAGGAAATGTCGATGGCCTACAAGTGCAGAAATCACCGCACTTGTGCTCAGTTGATAACTACAAGTCCGTCTGCAGAGATAGTAGTTTTACCATGTTCAGCCTAAAATATAAACATGAAACATGGTGGGTTTAGCCTTTAATCACCTGCTTTCACATTTTTTTTTCTAATCAAAAATGCGTTTGAAAAAAGTATTGTGGATTTATAAGTGGAAAAAATTGTGAATTGTCTTTATCTACTTACATGACAATCTGGATGCTTATTTGTGCATTTGATTAATACTTACAATAATTGTATATGGAAAATAAATGTAGGAGAATCTTTACACCCAAAAAAAAGGGTATGGAAAATGTGGGTAAAGAGGCATATATTTATGTGAAAACAAATATTCATAATGACTGTTTAAGCATCAGGCCCAAAAAACAAATCCTCCGGATCCATAATGGCCCATTTGCCACCACCTTAGTGGGCCTTGAGGTCAGAGCACCATAGGAAAACACTGGAAAGACTTTATGGAGGAGCAGTTTCAGGTGGGAAACCTTTGACGTAAATGATGAGTGAATAGGTTTTACCCTATTTAAATCATTGTCTCCATCATGCTGGGCTGGCAAAGAGCTCAGCTGTGTGTTTTTTCTGCCACCCAAAAAGTGTAATTAATAATGCTGTCACTTTCTGTGCTGCTTCTTCCTGCTCACTGATCTTGTCAGTTCATGTTGCTGGACAATCTCCATGATGTCATTCTCTGTGCATTTGGTGGCTTTCCATGAAGCTTCACAATTCTGTTCCCTTAACAGTTACAGCATTTCTTGAGAATTTGTCTGATCTTCACATGTAGCATTCTGGAATAGTTATCTAAGGCGGTTTTGCTTTTGTATCCCAAAGCCAAGCATATTCATATTTATGCAAATTGGTAAGGTTATATATAGCTTCGATTTGCACATGTAAACACAGCTGCTAACGTGCATTGAAGCAGTTGGTAATCTGGATATGTTGCATTATATCTTTTGGCTGTGATCACTGCCAAAGGCATACAAAGACGAAAAACATTTTTTATATATATGCACAAAAGTTTTAGGCAGGTGTAAAGGACAATATATATTTAATTTGTTTATTTTAGCAATTCACAATATGCAAAGTGAGCGAACAGAAAAAAAATCTAAATCAAATCAATATTTGGTGTGACTATTCTTTTGGCTTCAAACCAGCATCAATTCTTACACTTGCACAAAGTCAGGGATTTTGTAAGATTAGAATCAGGTGTATAATTATATAATTCTACCAAGCAGGTACTAATGATCATCAATTTCATATGTAGGTTGAAACAGTCATTAACTGAAACAGCTGTGTAGGAGGCTTAAAACTGGGCGAGGAGCAGCCAAACTCTGCTACTAAGGTGAGATTGTGGAAGACCGTTTCATGTCACAGGTCATACACCATGGCAAGACTGAGCACAACAACAAGACACAAGGTAGTTATATTGCATCAGCAAGGTCTCTTCCAGGCAGAGATTTCAAAGCGGACTGGGGTTTCAAGATGTGCTGTTCATGCTCATGAAGAAGCGCAAAGAAATGGGCAATGTTGGCGACCATAGACGCCCGTGGTCAACCAAGGAAACTTAATGCAGCAGATGAAACACACATCATGGTTACTTCTCTTTGACATCAGGAGATGTTTAGCAGTGCCATCAGCACAGAACTTGTGGAAACCAGTGGGGCCCAGGTACACCAATCTACTGCCTGAAGAAGTCTTCATGGAAGAATTGCACCCAAAAACCTTGGATGTGGAAACAAGGCTAAGCAACTCAACTATGCACAAAAACATAGGAACTGGAGTGCAGAAAAATGTCAGCAGTTGCTCTGGACTAATGAGTCAAAATTTTAAATATTTGGTTGTAGCAGGAGGTGGTTTGTTTGCTGAAGGACTGTAGAGCGTATGGTGGGGGGTTCCCAGTGGGTTTGTGGCTGTATTTCTGTAAATGGAGTTGGAGATTTTGTCAGGATCAATGGTGTCTTCAATGCTGAGAAATACAGTACAAGCGGATACTCATCTATCATGCCATACAATCAGGGATGTGTGTGATTGGCTCCAAATTTATTCTGCAGCAGGACCCCAAACATACAGCCAATGTCCTTAACCATTTCACCTCCGGAAGAATTTTCCAGTTTAGCACCAGAGCACTTTTTGCGATTCGGCGCTGCGTCGCTTTAACTGGCAATTACGTGGTCGTGTGATGTTGTACCCAAACAAAATTTGCGTCCTTTTTTTCCCACAAATAGAGCTTTCTTTTGGTGGTATTTGATCACCTCTGCGTCATTTCTGATCACCGCTATGAACAAAAGAAGAGCGACCATTTTGCAAAAAAAACCCAAATTTCTTACTTTTTGCTAAAATTCAAATCCAAAAAAATATATAAAAAGCCATTTTTTTTTTCACCGGTTTTGGCCGATTTATATTCTTCATCATATTTGTGATAAAAAAAATCGCAATCAGCGTTTATTGATTGGTTTGGGCAAAAATGGCCGCGTTTACGGATGGTGAGAATTCAGTTCTGGGGTTTTTATTCATTTTTTTATTTTTTACTAGTAATGGCTGCGATCTGCGATTTTTAGCGGTACTGCGATATTGCAGCGGACATGTCGGACATTTTTGACACTTTTTTGGGACCAATGACATTTATTCAGTGATCAGAAATTTAAATGTCCACTGATTACTGTATAAATGTCATTGGCAGTGAAGGGGTTAACCTGCAGGGGGAGAGCTAGGGGTTAACTGTGTTCCCTAGGCGTGTTCTTACTGTGGGGGGGCTGGGCTACCATGGGCACGAGAGATCTAACTGATCCCAGTGACAGGGATCAGTAGATCTCCCATGCCCGCACTGTCAGAATGGGGAATCGCCGTGTTTACATCGGCGGTTCCCCATTGTTTGCCCGTGGCCGCTCATCGCGGCTCGCTGGCGGACATCAGGTCCGCCCGAGCCGCGGGCACACTCAGGAGTGCGACGGGCACGCGCCCCCCTAGTGGCCATTCGCAGATTACCGCATTTTTACGGCGATTCGCGGCCAGCGTCCACACTGCCGCCGTAAATATGCGGTAGGCAGTGTGGAACTGGTTAAGAAAGATCTTCAAAGTAAAGAAAAACAAGGAAGTCCTGGAAGTGATGGTTTGGCCCCCACAGCCCTGATCTCAACATTGAGTCTGTCTGGGATTGCATAAAGAGACAAAAGGATTTGAGGCAGCAGAAGATAGAAGATCTGTGGTTGGTTCTCCAAGATGCTTGGAACAACCTACCTGTTGAATTCCCTCAAAAACTCTGTGCAAGTGTACCTAGAAGAATTGGTGCTGTTTTGAAGGAAAATTGTGGTCACACCAAATATTGTTTTGATTTGGATTTCTCTTCTGTGCATTTACTTTACTTTTCATTTTGCTAATTGATAAAAATAAACAATTTCCACTTCAATTTCTGAAAGCATTCTTAATTTACAGCATTGTTTCACACCTGCCTAAAACTTTTGCACAGTACTGTGTGTGTGTGTGTGTGTGTGTGTGTGTGTGTGTGTGTGTATAATATATATTACACAAAAGAGTGAGTCACTCCTGTCATACTGCAAGTTTATTACCGCACCAAGATCACATCAACAGCAGGCTTCTAATTCACTAATATTCAACAGTAAAAAACGAGAATGAGATCTCCGTATGATGCAGTTATAGTTCTTCAAGAGTCCCTCTTCATACAAAATAATTCAAACAAGCAACTATACAGTTTCAAGCATGACAATGCTCTTCATCAAGCTTTATGCGCCTTTCTAGCAAGCTTCTTTTGAGGGTCTAAAACCCAAAAAGAGAAATATAAAAAAAAAAAAAAAAAAAAGAAACACAGTGGATCAACCATTGGACACCATGCAACCAAAAGGCCTTAATGTGGAGCTGGACCCAAACTACTTTTTATCTAAATAACCATTTGAAAATGAAAGTATTGGTTTGCTATTCAATTTATTTATTTAATGGAAATTAACGTTTTAATATTTCATTATTTGGTATTTTGTTTGTAGTGCGTAATTGTGGATCAGATCATTTGAGTGGAATTACACGGCATCTGAGCATCACAAACCATGAACGCTATTTAATTCATTTTTATTACTTAAATCAAATTCCCTCATCCATGTCTCCATGCTTTATTTTGCTGAGAAATTACTTTGAAAAACACCCCCTAGCATTTCTTGTCATAACCATCTTGAGTAAGGGCAGATGATTCTTGTTGAATTTACTTCCTGGAATCCGTCTGCCCTTACCTCAGGCATGCAGACAAGATGTGGTTGCAGGAGCTGTGGTTAGCTGAGAAAACCCCTCATCCCTTTCTGGAATGTATGACATCATTTACCTGGGCCTGGAAACCAGAAAGTAAGTGAAGAATTGTAAAACAAAAAACAGTTTAAAACAAGGAAATATAATGTTCTTTCCTAAGACAACAAAAACAATAACTTGTTCTGCCCCCTAGTGGTGTGTGAATGTTTTGCACTACACATCGGACAGTGAAATCAGACGATTAAAATGGAAAAGTGGGACTGCTGCTATCACCTATGTTTTCTCACATCAAACAACAAAAAGACAATAAGTAATAAATGTGTGATAGCTCTGCTAAAAAATATATGAATAAATCCAGTTCCGCTGATGTAAAGTGTTGATGTTCAAATCAAAATATTGCCAAAAACATAACTAGACAATCCTAGTGTGTAAATGATTCATTTTGTGGGCAGTCTGTGATATAATAAAGTGTAATGAAAGGAATAAAGGGAGTAAAGGGTCTTCTTATATACGATGAACATCAAACTTCGCTGTGAAAAACGTGCCTCACAACAGATTCCAATCTGGGACTTGTGCTCCCTTCACCAGGTGCAATGGACGCTCACCTCCTTTAAGGGGTCAAACATGCTCAGAACTCAGAATAATTCTCATTTATGGCTGTGCAATGGTCACCCACCGCTCCTTTAAAGACCCTGCAGGAGTCAAACACACTCTGCACACAGTGTGCTTCTCCTTTAATAATGGCTCCGTGTTGCTCACCAGCAGCTCCAAACCGACATATAAAGACAAAAGTGCTTCTAATAGTGTAGTACCTGGGTGTTAAGCTGAATAAACCTCACCACCCCAGCTTCATACATTAACCACTTCAATACTGGGCAATTTCCCGCCCAGAACAATTTTCAGCTTTCAGCGCTGTCGCATTTTGAATGACAATTGCGCGGTCATGCGACGCTGTACCTAAACTAAATTTTTATCATTTTTTTCCCCCGCAAATAGAGCTTTCTTTTGGTGGTATTTGATCACCACTGGGGTTATTTTTTGCGCTACAAATAAAAAAAGACCAAAAATTTTGTTACAAAATTTTGTAAATAAGTTTTCTCCTTCACTGATGAGGCAGTACTGATTGGCACTGATGAGGTGGCACTTATATGCAGCACTGATGAGCAGCACTGACGGGAACTAATAGGTGGCACTGATAGATGGCACTGTGAGACAGCACTGATCAGGAGGCACTAGCAGGGATCACTGATGGGCACGCCATCCCTATTGGGAATCCCTGGTGGTCCTGGGTGGCATCCCTGGTGGTCCTGGGTGGGCATCCTCGGGAGGCTGCACTGATAATTGGTGCAGACCCCCCTGTGAGGAGAGCAGCCGATCGGCTCTCCTACTCGCATCTGGCAGTGTGAGCAGAGGAAAAGCCGATATACGGCTTTTCCGGTTTATGGAATGATCAGCTGTGATTAGACACAGCTGATCACGTGGTAAAGAGCCACCGTCAGAGGCTCTTTACCACGATCAGAGTTGTGGTGTGTCAGAGTGACACACCACACCACTGTTCGCCACGCTGTGTGCCCCTGCGGTCGCAGGTTATCCGGCCGGACGTCATTAGACATCCAGTCAGGATAACTGAACCACTGCCCGGCCATCATTTTGCTAAAGGCAGGGCGGGAAGTGGTTAAACTCACATTTATTAAGATAAAACCCAACATATATATAAATCCAACAGGTCTCGCGTGTGGTATGTAAAAGTCACCACCAGGCTCTACCTCTACGCGTTGCACCACCATCCTCGTGGTTTCATCTGGAGGAGGAAAGCCGTTAATGTAATAGTCGAGACAAAAGTAATTTAAATGTAATGGTTATAAAAGTTCAGGAAGGGAAGAGTAAGAAGGAATCGGACCCACTCACAGCAGAGCGCAGTGCGGGAAACCCTTGTTCTGTGTGCATTTCTTGCACCACATTCAAAAACATTGGGTGTGTGATCTGCTGCGGGTGTCAATACAATCCTAAGGACACCCAAAATTCAGCTCGCAAATGCAGTGCATTTTACCTGCACTAGATCCAGTGCAGGGCATTTTCTAAAAAGTAGTTCATGAGCTACTATTTTGTGCAATTTCGCCAACGGTGCAAGATGGGTGAGCGGTCTCTGGCATAGATTAACACTGCATGTTATTACAAAGCGCAATGTTTATTTTAATCATGAGAGTGCTATAATTAATTGTTAGATAAAAGTCTTTTAGTACAGTAAGCACTATGAGCTCTTTCTACCATTTATTTTGAGTGGATCGTCCAGTTTGGGAGATAAAAAAAAAAACCTGGGCAGACTGTCACGATGAACCCCCGGTGAGTAAAAGAGATATTTGGACCTACAAAGCATTTAAAGTAGAACTATAGGCAAATTTTTTTTTCCATTGTGGATAGAGCAAGGGAGGGCTAAAACCCATAACAGATTTTTTTTTTTTTTTTTTTTTTTTTTTTTTTCTTTTTGCCAACTATGTCCCATTGCAGAGATTTCCCTTCACTTCCTGTCCCATAGTCAAACAGGAAGTGAGAGTAAATCCCTGCAAATAAAGGGAATTCCTTGGGGACCCCGAATTCATCACAACTAATGTCCCCATTGGAAGATTTCCTCTCTATTAATTTTCTTGGGACAACTCAAAACTTGGGATTTTCATTTATTTTCACTTTCAATGATAATTGTAAACAGGACAAAGGAGAGGGTGAATCTCCCTAACCGGGGCACAGACAGCAATAAAAACTGACACGCAATCTAATCCATCTCCACTCTTAACTAAAAGAAATAAGTTTTGCATTTAGTTCTACTTTAAGTCCAAATAACAAGGTGAGAGCACAACTGGTGTTTTTGAAGAGTGCAACTTTATCACGGTGGAGCACAGCGGTGAATTTTCAGTTTTGGGTGGAGTGGTGCACTAGATAGAAGAGTGTATTACACAGAAGAGAAGATTGCGTTTGGAATACTGGATTTGCACAGTTTGTTTGGAATGTGGACCCTTAAAGTGATTTGTCAAGTACTTTAAACTGCCGGTAAGCCTATAATAAGGCTTACCTGTAGGTCCAAGAAATCTCTCCTAAACCTGTACGGTTTAGGAGATATTCCCTGTATATGCATTTGCCGACGTCATCGGCACATGCACACTTAAGAATCGGCACCCGGGGTTGCCCAGAGTGCCGTTTCTTCTGTATTTGTTCCGTAAATGATGGCTCCTGTGCGCATGCGCGAGAATGTCAGCGCGGCTCCGCCAATCACACCGCTGGAGCCCGCGCTGTGATTGGACGGAGCCGCACACCTGGAAGAACAATGTGCCGAGACCGCTGCAACAGCTTCTTTCCGAGGTAAGTGTTTCATAATGAGCTAGTATGCACTGCATACTAGCTCATTATGCCTGTGCTTTGCAGGTTTATTTTTTTTTGCGGGGGCTGGGGAAGGCTTTACAACCACTTTAAGGACTATATGTATGTATGTATGTATGTATATATGTATGTATGTATGTATGTGTGTGTGT
>BLSH010000572.1:707664-719127 GCA_018402905.1 Glandirana rugosa
TTGGAGAGTTTTAGTCCATGGGGGAGGGGTTTTCGAGGTAAAGTGTTCTGTACGACCATCCAACAGAGGACAGATTTAACCGGGATCATATACATACTTACACTCAATCCTTGGAATCTAACATTCGAGGAACTCCTATTGATAGAATTTGCATACTGTGTAATTGATGTAGGGAAGCACTGGGCATATTGGATACTGAAAAACAACCAGCTAAGGAGAGAAGGAAGTAGTAAAAGCTCCACCTAAAAGGGGAAGTTCCGTTTTAAGGCCTTCTCCCCGACTCCTGTTTATTTATTTTTATTTATTTCAGGTACTTATATAGCGCTGTCAATTTACACAGCACTTTACATATGTATTGTACATTCACATCAGTCCCTACCCTCAAGGAGCTTACAATCTAAGGTTCCTAACTCACATTCATACATATACTAGGGCCAATTTAGACAGGAGACAACCTACCAGCATGTCTTGTGAAATGGAGCTTTTGGGGAGGGGGTACCTGATTTTGAGAGGTTCCCGCTCCGATCTCCTTAGGTGATTGGAGCAGAAGTTTTCCTTCCCTTCCAGAAGACTTTTGGACCAGTCGCAGAACGCAGTGCCACTCGCACATGGGCAGTGGACACCCGAATGTGAAGCCGCAAGCTCTCACAGCTGGGTGCCCATAGTGAAGATGCCGGCAAGGGAGGACACAAGGGGAACACAACTGGAGTGAGCACAACGCTGGACCGTGGGACAGGTGAGTGTGTTTATTAAAAGTCAGCAGCTACAGTTTTTGTAGCTGCTGACTTTTAATTTTTACTTCAGAGACTGGAGCTCTGTTTTAATTAGGGTTAGTTAAAGAAAATTTGCCAGCCTTAGATGGATCGAATCTCAGCTGGTTTAGCAGGGACCAGCCGAGATTTCGATCTGTCTATGGGCACACTACTTGTACAGAAGTCGGTCCATCGATCCTCTTCAGTACAACAACAGGCCTGTCTGATTTTTTGCAAGTGGTTACTGCCAGTGATTACTAGCAATGCTGCATGCGATTATATATTGATAACACTGGAGAAGCAAAAGGGAGGCAAGACAAAATGTTGGTGGGATGGTGAGTAACACGGAGAGCAGAAGTGAGCTGTTCTACAGGGTGGGCCATTTATATGGATACACCTTAATAAAATTGGAATGGTTGGTGATATTAACTTCCTGTTTGTGGCACATTAGTATATGTGAGGGGGGAAACTTTTCAAGATGGGTGGTGACCATGGCGGCCATTTTGAAGTCGGACATTTTGAATCCAACTTTTGTTTTTTCAATAGGAAGAGGGTCATGTGACACATCAAACTTATTGTGAATTTCACAAGAAAAACAACGGTGTGCTTGGTTTTAACGTAACTTTATTCTTTCATGAGTTATTTACAAGTTTCTGACCACTTATAAAATGTGTTCAATGTGCTGCCCATTGTGTTGGATTGTCAATGCAACCCTCTCCTCCCATTCTTCACACACTGATGGCAACACCGCAGGAGAAATGCTAGCACAGGCTTCCAGTATCCTTTGTTTCAGGTACTGCACATCTTGTATCTTCACAGCATAGACAATTGCCTTCAGATGACCCCAAAGATAAGTCTAAGGGGGTCAGATCGGGAGACCTTGGGGGCCATTCAACTGGCCCACAATGACCAATCCACTTTCCAGGAAACTGTTCATCTAGGAATGCTCGGACCTGACACCCATAATGTGGTGGTGCACCATCTTCCTGGAACTATGATGTCGGTGATAGGGAATTGATGGCCATCAAGTCGGCTTTGGAGGAATGGCGGTACCTCCTGGAATGAGCAGCTCACCCGGTATTGGTTTTTACTGACCATAAAAACCATAAAAAAAAATATGTTGTGAAGATATGAGATGTGCAGCACCTGAAACTATGGATACTGGAAGCCTGTGCTAGCATTTCTCCTGCGGTGTTGCTATCAGTGTGTGAAGAGTGGGAGAAGAGTGTTGCATTGACAATCCAACACAATGGGCAGCACATTGAACACATTTTATAAGTGGTCAGAAACTTGTAAATAACTCATGAAAGAATAAAGTTACGTTAAAACCAAGCACACCATTTCTTGTGAAATTCCCAATAAGTTTGATGTGTCACATGACCCTCTTCCTATTGAAAAAACAAAAGTTGGATTCAAAATGTCCGACTTCAAAATGGCCGCCATGGTCACCACCCATCTTGAAAAGTTTCCCCCCTCACATATACTAATGTGCCACAAACAGGAAGTTAATATCACCAACCATTCCCATTTTATTAAGGTGTATCCATATAAATGGCCCACCCTGTAGAATAGAATTCCATGCAGCCCATTTATTTTGAATTCATCTTTTGTAGCTCTTTGACTGCATTAGATAGACTCTGTGTTCAGTTAAAATGAATTTGCCCTATATCAACACAATATATTTGTTGAACTGTTTCTCAATGAATAAATTACAGATTGTTGCTCTGAGCACTAAATATCTGAACTTTGCATATAACTGTAAAAATGTTAGTGTATGGTTAACATATTGGTGCACAATGAGCCATAATCATTGGTCACAATGCTGTAAATGAGCAAGAAATTAACATTCTGTGCTGAGTGTATTGCTGACTGCTTACTCTCACCGTCCTTTCAATTTTCAATTGTTTAATTCCAATATGTGCTTTGATTTTCAGATTTCCTTAGAGAATGATTATTTGGGCCCTAGAAGAATAGAGAGCCTGAAGAAAGAAGATGCGGATTGGCAAAAGAAGGCACACATGGCCGTACTTTCTATTCAGGACCTAACGGTTAAATATTTTGAAATCACAGCAAAGGCCCAAAAGGGTAACCAGCTACTATTTTCTTTCTTTTGCTTAGTGTGTATACTCAGTTTGTTGTACTATCATATCTGAGTGTAGAAGTTGTGTATCCACATTTGCCAGTCCTAATAACCCAGATGCTTGGGGCTCCATCATTTTCTCCAACCCATTTTCGTTTCCTTTGCCATTTGCAAAATTATAAAGAGAATCTGTCATGTTTCTGGTTTTATTCCCTCTACACACTGCCTGATGTGTTGCATAATCAATACTGTGTGTGTGTGTGTGTGTGTGTGTGTGTGTGTGTGTGTATATATATATATATATATATATATATATTATGACAAAAGTGAGTACACCCCTCACATTTTTGTAGATATTTTATTATATCTTTTCATGTGACAACACTGAAGAAATTACACTTTGCTACAATGTAAAGTAGTGAGTGTACAGCTTGTATAACAGTGTAAATTTGCTGTTCCCTCAAAATAGCTCAACACACAGCCATTAATGTCTAAACTGCTGGCAACAAAAGTGAGCACTGCCTTAACCCTCTTGGGCATGGAGTTCACCAGAGCTTCACAGGTTGCCACTGAAGTCCTCATCCACTCCTCCATGATGACATCACGGAGCTGGTGGATGATAGAGACCTTGCGCTCCTCCACCTTCCATTTGAGGATGCCCCACAGATGCTCAATAGGGTTTAGGTCTGGAGACATGCTTGGCCAGTCCATCACCTTTGCCCTCAGCTTCATTAGCAAGGCAGTGGTCATCTTGGAGGTGTGTGTGGGTTGTTATATTGGATTACTGCCCTTCGGCCCAGTCTCCGAAGGGAGGGGAATCATGCTCTGCTTCAGTATGTCACAGTACATGTTGGCATTCATGGTCCCCTCAATGAACTGTAGCTCCCTAGTTCTGGCAGCACTCATGCAGCCCCAGACCATGACACTCCCACCACCTTGCAAGACACACTTGTCTTTGTACTCCTTACCTGGTTGCCGCCACACACACTTGACACCATCTGAACCAAATAAGTTTATCTTGATCTCATCAGACCACAGGTCATAGTTCCAGCAATCCATGTCCTTAGTCTGCTTGTCTTCAGCAAACTGTTTGTGGGCTTTCTTGTGCATCATCTTTAGAAAAGGCTTCCTTCTGGGATGACAGCCATGCAGACCAATTTGATGCAGTGTGCGGTGTATGGTCCAAGCGCTGACAGGCTGACCCCCCCACCCTTTCAACCTCTGCAGCAATGTTGCCAGCACTCATACGTCTATTTCCCAAAGACAACCTCTGGATATGACACTGAGCAGGTGCACTCAACTTCTGTTGTGAGTGGAACCTGTCCTGTTAAACCATTCTGTGGTCTTGGCCACCGTGCTGCAGCTCAGTTTCAGGGTCTTGGCAATCTTCTTATAGCCTATGCCATCTTTATGTAGAGCAGCAATTCTTTTTTCAGATCCTCAGCACCAAATTTAACACACCTGCTCCCCATTCACACCTGAGACCTTGTAACACTAACGAGTCATTTTGACACCGGGGAGGGAAAACGGCTAATTGGGCCCAATTTTTTGATGCACTGATCTTTTGATCATCAAGTAGCGCTGCTTCTTTTCACAAGACTTTTGTTTTTCATCAGTTCCATGATTTGGCTAATTTGTCTCAATTTTTGAATAACTTTTATATAGATTTTGTATATGATTTGTATATATTTTCATATTTTTTATGATCTGGTTATTTATTATTTGATTAGTTTAATTTTAATTCTGTTTAATATATGGTTATCCTAGAGCGCTGATACTTTTAGCACTATAGCTTTTTCAGACTTTTTCAGACTATAGTACTTTGAGCAAATTTACACTGTTATACAAGCTGTACACTCACTACTTTACATTGTAGCAAAGTGTCATTTCTTCAGTGTTGTTACATGAAAAGATAGAATAAAATATTTACAAAAATGTGAGGGATATATATATATATATATATATATATATATATATATATATAGTATATCTCCTAATCATAATTAAACCTAGTGCTGGATTTCTATTACTGAAACAGAACATATATGATGGAGCCAGTTTAACGTCTACTTGTCATGTAACTCATTTCTGTGTACAGTTTGCATTTAAAGTGAATCAAAGCCATTTTGTTTATTGAGAAACCTGAAGTCAAGAAATCTTTTGGTAGCACTAAGGAACTAGGGTAACACATGTGACCCTTTTCACACAGACGGACCGATCCGCTCCGCCTGTCAGTTTTTCAGGACCTGATCGGTCCATTCATTGCTGTCTATGGAGCGGTGGATGCCAAATGGGCATGTGTCCGTTGACACCTGCCGACATCCAATCCTGTTAGCTAAAAACAGAAGGATGGTAATCTGTCCCCATAAATCTATCAGATCAGATGACCGTCTGATGGAAACAGATCGGTGGTCTGTTTTCATCTGACAACCCATAAAAGACAGCGGGCTGTGCGTGTATCCGCTCTGCATTAGTCATCCACTAGCAGACTCCGCCAGTGTGAAAGGCACCTAACAAAACTGCAACTGCCACATTTGTTTGTATCCTCGATGATGATGGTGACATTTTTAATTCTATCTTTGAATACCAGGGCAGTTGCAGATCTTTTCAGACTGTCACTGGTTTTCCTGATTCAATCACTTTTTTATTTCAATACTCCATAATTTGGTTTAGGTATTTAATGAATGTATCTAATACTTCTTTTTGATTAAAGCTGTGTTTGATCGCATGAGAGCTGACCAAAAGAAGTTTGGGAAGACAGCCTGGACAGCTGCTGTGGAGCGCATGGAAAAGCTTCAGTATGGGGTTTCCAAGGAGACTTTACAACTGATGCGAGCAAAAGAAATTTGTCTAGAACAAAAGAAACATGCACTGAAAGAAGAGGTAATATTTCTGGTGTTGGTACATTTTCATAACCATGCCAGTATCTTGATTTTTTTTTTTAATATTTGACATTTCTTGATGAATGATATTTTAATAAATTTTTGATATATTTTTAGGGACGCCAATTTGCACACACAGTCGACTGTTTTCCTTCTTGGTAATAGTCTTAAAACAAAGCTTCCACTTGTAGAAAGTTAGTGATTGTAAAGGGTTTTTTTTTTTTGTTTTAAAATAACAAACATGTTATACTTACCTGCTCTGAGCAAAGGTTTTGCACAGAGCAGCCCAATCCTCCTCTTCTGGTGTGCCCGGTGGCACTCCTGGCCCCTCCTCTTCATTAGGTTCCCCCACGGAGAGCCACTTTCCATGGGGGCACCCAAGCGGGTGCACTCACGAGTCCTGCTGCTGCGACCATTGGCACAGACAGCAGGTCTCGGGCCTACCCTACGCTCTCGTGTCACTGGATTTGATTGACAGCAGCGGGAGTCAATGGGCAATTACATGGGTGCTGTAAGCTCGCCTTTGATTTGTACAGGCTGGGAGGCTGCAACTTTCAGTGTGTACCTGTGAATCCCAACTGCAGGAATTTGCTGCAGCTGGCACCAAAATCCTGTGTGAATGAGACCTTGGACTTGTGTAAAGCTTTGTGAATTAGGCCTTTTGTACTATATGTGGACTCTAAAGTGCACATGCTGAGCCTGTTAAAGCCCCTCACCAGGATACTCTAAGGCAGTGGTTCCCACCCTTGACCCTCAAGTACCACCAACGGGTCATGTTTTCAGGATTTCATTCACCTTGCACAGGTGGTTAACCACTTGCTGGCCGCCCTATAGCAGTTTTACTGCTACATGAATCGGCAGCTCTGCGCCAGATCAAGCATATATACGTGACCCTGCACTTCCGCCTGCAGGGGGCGCATCGACGGCGGCCCACTTCTGCTGTGATTATTCACAGCAGAAGCCGATCTGCAGGTGCCGGGCACTCAACATCTGCCGGCATCTGCCGATCATCAGGCAGAGACTCAGAACAGAGCTCTGTCTATGTAAACATGTCAGAGTTCTGTTCTGACAGGGAGGAAGGGATGGATTTTGTGTTCCTGCAAAGCAGGGACTAAAATCCACCTCTTCCTTCCCCTAGTAAAAGGACATACTGTAAACAAAAACACTGGCTAGGCACAGTGTTAACCCCTTGGCGACCCTAGTTGTTTAACACCTTCCCAGCCAGTGCCATAAGTACAGTGACCGTGTATATTTTTAGCACTGATCACTGTATTAGTGTCAAAATACGCTTATTGGGATTTTTTTTTTTAACAAGAACATGTTGCAGAATACAATTTTTTTTTATTGGATATGTTTTATAGCAGAAAGTAAAAAATATTGTGTTCTATTTTTTTTTTTTTTTTTTCAAAATTGTTGGTCTTGTTTTGTTTATATCACAAAAAAATAAAAAACACAGGTGATCAAATATCATCAAAAGAAAGCTCTATTTATGGGTGGAAAATGACATACATTTTCTTTGGGTACATCGTTGCATGACCGCGCAATTGTCAGTTAAAAGAACAGTGCCAACAGTGCCATATGGCCTGGTCATGAAGGGGGGTAAATCTTCTGGCGGTCAAGTCGTTACGATCTGTGTCAATGGCAGTGGGGAAATTGGGGACTGAGGTTGGGAACCACTGCTCTAAGGAATAGATTGAAGCAATTCAAAGAAGGTCACAATAGCTAAAAATCTGGAGAACTTGGTACTCTTTAGGGCTGATGCATGTTTCACTTTTTAGACAACTACAGGCATATATCAGAACAAATTGTGTGTTATCCTAAGTGAATACCTGATGGCTAAGTAGAGCTGCACGATTAATTGTTAAAAAATAGCAATCTCGATTCAACCCCCCTCACAATCTCCCGACATTTCCTTGATTCTTTGTAAACAATACAGAGCCGTTCAGAGCTGTAAAAAAAAAAAAAAAAAAAAAGCCGGAGAATATTCAACATTCCTCAGTGATGGGAGATAGGGGAGAGATACATTGTATCATTTTGGCCTTTTAGAATAGATCAATGGGAAGAACTTCCATCTGTAGAGGTCAGTTTATCCACTTAAAGACCAAATCTTTTTCTGACACTTGTTGCTTACAAGTTAATAATAGTATTTTCTGCTAGAAAATTACTTAGGACCCCCAAACTTTATATATATATATATATTTTTAGCAGAGACCCTAGAGAATAAAATGGCAGTTGTTGCAATATTTTATGTCACACCGTATTTGCGAATCGGTCTCTCAAATGCAATTTTTTGGGAAAAAATAGACTTCAGTAAAGTTAGCCCATTTTTTTAATGATAATATGATGTTACGCTAAGTAGTGAAGTGTAAAGTACAAGGCCAAAAGAATACATACACCATTAGGCTGCATACTAAGGCGCACACGCAGGCGATGTTTAGTAGTATGATAGTGCTACTAAAATCATTGGCAATTAATCACTAGTAGTAGCATTCAGTAGCAATAATACACATTTGGAACATTGCGTGAATAATTAGTGGTTTATCTCTAGTACAGGCTGCTTGTGTGCCTCTTGTAGAGGTCATTTATTCTAAATGCATGTCAATCTATTACTACTACTAGCAATTAATAGCTGGTGATTTTAGAAGCACAATTGCCTTTGAATTGCCTGTCTGCTCTTAGACTTCTTTATAGTGAATGTGGAAAGTTTTTATTGGTAAATGTTTGTCTTTAGTGTTTGGTCTTCAATTGAGTGTCTGGTGCTCGGAGTTTAGTTGACTGTTTATCCACAAGCTTTTTAGAACTTGAAATACGAACTTTTAGATCTTGACTTGAGGGTTTAGGAGTCTTCTGTGTTCTGTTTTAGATCATACTGTACTATTATTGCTAGTCTGGTCTGCCTCAGAACATGATGTCCTTATGCTTCACTTTTCAGTGTTGTTTTTAAGTTTGATGTGGTGCCTGGTCCAATATGTGGCTGGCGTGTTTTACTCCCTTTGTGAGATTGAGGCACATGAGTTTCATATAAACTGGGTATTGATGTTGAATTACATGTTGCTTCTTTTAGTTAATTGCTGCTGTATGATACAGGGTGCTTTGATTCTTCAGCTTGAATTTTCTCAAACATTAATTTGTAGACTACTGACTTAAGAATTTTGCATGCAGACTTGTGTCCAGGAAAGTTGGGGTCTGCCATTGGGCTTGTGTCGGTGGCATCAGTTTGACCTGCAATCAGAATCAAAATTCATTGACGTGCGTTTAACCTCCTCACCTGTATTTGACCAAGTGGGTTTTTCAGTCTCATAGATTTGTGTAGGAATCCACAATCTGCGCTCACATCACTCCTCCCACGATTGCCATGGCTGTATCCTTGTCCTGGACTCCGGCCGGCCCGCTTCAAAAGTAGGAATGATGGAGACAGGGAAGGGGGGGGGGGGGGACGACGACTCCAATTGTGAAGTACGTAGGTTTTATTTAAAAAGGTTTAAAATTATTGCATTGCAAACATGCAAAGTATATGGATAAAGGTGTATAGGAAGTAAGGAACGCCAATCGCGGTTCACCTGTGTTCCAACAAGCGGAAATGACGTGCTAGACTGGCCCCCTCGACGCAGTGTTTTGTCAGCTATGCACTGACGTCATCAGAGGTGACCCCTCCCTCTTGTCTCCATCATTCCTACTTTTGAAGTGGGCCACCCAGAGTCCAGGGCCAGGATACAGCTGTGGCGATCGCGGGAGGAGTGATGTGAGCGCAAAAGATCTCTGTCATGGGGATCATATCCATTTGGTGAGTTGGATGTGACACTGGTGTCCAGTGGAGGGACTTTCACTTTGTCCATATAGAAGATTATCACCTATTCATTGGAACTGTGACAGTGTTTGCACCACCTTTGCACTACCCAGTGATTGGAACTGTGATATTATTTTGCACTAGTTTGAACTGGTTGCACAGAGTGAATTACTGGCCATTATGGCATCTAGAGACTCATTAAGTTTACATGTTTTTATTGATGGTATACTACATTGGGTCTACAATTTAGTTCTTTATCACCGAGGATGAGCCTATAAAGCACATGTGTGTTTTCATTTTTTGGGACTTTTATCTTTGCAATTTTTGTTAATTTTTCCATTATTTTTCCCCTTTATCACTGATCATGATTTTTATTTGCGTGTTTTTTGATATCGCACATTTAATGTATTTGATGCACTTTATTTGCTTACATTGCACAATCTTTATATTTGTACTACCAGTGCGGAGCGCGGTTTAATTATGCTTGCTTTCATCCTGGTTATGACATTTGTGTTTGTTACGTCCACTGCCCCACTCTATTACATCACTGACCATAGCGCTGCATTTTCATTGTCTTATCTCTCCAATATATGAACCTCTCTCTCTCTCTCTCTCTCTCTCTCTCTTTCGCTTCTCTTCACTTTCACTTCTTTCTTTTCTCTTTCACTTTGCTTTCTATATTCTTTCGCTTCTCTGTCTTTTCTCTTTCACTTCTCTTTCTTTTCTCTTTCACTTCTCTTTCTTTTCTCTTTCGCTTCTTTCTTTTCTCTTTCGCTTTTTTCTTTTCTCTTTTGCTTCTTTCTTTTCTCTTTTGCTTCTTTCTTTTCTCTTTCGCTTCTTTCTTTTCTCTTTCGCTTCTTTCTTTTCTCTTTTGCTTCTTTCTTTTTTTTTCTCTTTTGCTTTCTTTTCTCTTTCGCTTCTTTCTTTTCTCTTTCGCTTCTCTTCCCTTTCTCTTTCGCTTTCTTTTCTCTTTTGCTTCTTTCTTTTCTCTTTCGCTTCTTTCTTTTCTCTTTCGCTTCTTTCTTTTTTTTCTCTTTCGCTTCTTTCTTTTCTCTTTCGCTTCTCTTCCCTTTCTCTTTCGCTTTCTTTTCTCTTTTGCTTCTTTCTTTTCTCTTTTGCTTCTTTCTTTTCTCTTTTGCTTCTTTCTTTTCTCTTTTGCTTCTTTCTTTTCTCTTTCGCTTCTTTCTTTTCTCTTTCGCTTCTCTTCCCTTTCTCTTACGCTTTTTCTCTTTCGCTTCTTTCTTTTCTCTTCCCTTTCTCTTTCTTTTCGCTTCTCTTTCTCTTCCCTTTCTCTTTCGCTTTCTTTTCTCATCCACTTCGCTCTTTTCTCTTTCGCTTCTCTTCTGTTCTCTTGAGCTGATATTTGACTTTGATCTTGTGAGATCTGGGTCTCAAATACTCATGAATAGAGTTGAGCGAACCCAGACTGTAAAGTTCGGGTCCGTACCGAACTTTGGGGTGTCTGGGACCCGGACCCGGACTTTTCAAAAAAAGTCCGGGTTCGGGTCCGGTGTTCTGGTAATTTTAATGAAAAATCTTAAAAATGCTGTAAAAAAGCCCAGGAAGGTCCTAGAGGTCTGCAAAAGGAAGGAAAATGTGGGTAAGGGTGGGACAAGTGCCCTACAAAGAAATGGGGACAGGGAAATAACTTTAAATATTTTTAAAAAAATAAAAACATAAAAATGCAAAAATGGAGATCATCTTCAAAATGGGTCTGAAAAGTATTAATTAACATTAGAGGCCATAGAACTGTTCTAAAATCATCTTCAAACTGTGTCCAAAAAGTATAAATAAGCCCGGAGTACCCATATCACTGTTCTGCAAAATGTGTGTATCACTTTAAATCAAACCGTCAATCATTAAACATCTTTTATTCACACTTCTTTTTAAAATGTGTGTATCACTTTAAATGAAAACGTCAGTCATTGCACATCTGCTATTCACACACATGTGTTCTGCACC
>BLSH010000572.1:725624-741036 GCA_018402905.1 Glandirana rugosa
CGCTTTTTTGTATAACTTACCGTAAAATCCTTTTCTCTGAGTTCACTGACAGACGCAGCACCCACCCCTCTGCGTTGGTTTTGTACGGCTTGTTACGAACTGATGTGCTATGCAGGGCAGGGGGATTATATGCTGAGGTGAGGACGGCCCCCTGGGAGGGGCCAACCTACGCTTTTGTTTGTTTTGCCTAGTCTACTCCTAGTAGGATGAGCATAACCCCCATGTGTCATAAGAATTGCTGCGTCTGTCAGTGAACTCAGAGAAAAGGATTTTACGGTAAGTTATACAAAAAATCCCTTTTTACTAGAGGTGCACCAAATGGATATTTTGTTGCTGAAACCGTTTTGTGGAGCACCTTTACACATTGCTGCCCTTCACTGTGTAAAAAGCTCCCAGAAGAGAGACAATATATGAGCTTCTCTTTCGCTTCTCTTTCGCTTCTCTTTCGCTTCTCTTTTGCTTATCTTTCGCTTCTTTCTTTTCTTTCTTTTCTCTTTCCCTTCTCTTTCGCCTCTTTCATTTCTCTTTTGCTTTTCTTTCTTTTCTCTTTCCCTTCTCTTCCTTTTTCTCTTTCGATTCACTTTCTTTTCTCTTTCGATTCACTTTCTTTTCTCTTTCGATTCGCTTTCTTTTCCCTTTCGCTTCGCTTTCTTTTCCCTTTCGCTTTGCTTTCTTTTCCCTTTCGCTTTGCTTTCTTTTCGCTTTCGCTTTGCTTTCTTTTCGCTTTCTTTTCGCTTTCGCTTCTCTTCCTTTTCGCTTTCGCTTCTCTTCCTTTTCGCTTTCGCTTCTCTTCCTTTTCGCTTTCGCCTCTCTTCCTTTTCGCTTTCGCTTCTCTTCCGTTTCGCTTTCTCTTCTCTGTCTTTTCTCTTTCGCGTCTCTTCCTTTTCACTTTCTCTTTCGCTTCGCTTTCTTTTCTCTTTCGCTTCTCTGTCTTTTCTCTTCCGCTTCTCTTTCTCTTCTCTTCCTTTTCTCTTTCACTTCTCTTTCTTTTCTCTTTCCATTCTCTTCCTTTTTTGCTTCGCTTTCTTTTCTCTTTCACTTTGCTTTCTTTTCTCTTCTCTTCCTTTTCGCTTTCTTTTCTCTTTCGCTTCTCATTTCTCTTTTGAGGTGAGGTTTGAATCTATGATCTTGTGAGATCTGGGGCTCAAATACTCATGAATTAAATATAAAGCCTTAAAGATGACCAAAAAAAGAGTTAGAAAAAAAAAGTTAATAAAAGACCTTTGTGAGAGAGGCCATTCATGTTTTTACTTATATTAAGACATTCCTGCAACCCAGTGTATTTACTAGAAGAACACTGAATTGACATTTTGGTGCTGAAACCACTATTGGAGCGCCTTTACACATTGCGGCCCTTCACTGTATAAAAAGCTCCCAGAAGAGAAGACAGTATATGAACTTCTCTCTGTGGCTTCTTTCTTTTCTTTTACGTTCACTGACAGACGCAGCCCTTCATTGACAAGTGGGGTTTATGCACATCCTACCAGGAGTAGACTAGGCAAATAGAAAAAGAGCAAGCTGACCCCTCCCAGAGGGCCGTCCTCACTCCAGCATATAACCCCCCTGCTCTGTATAGCATATCAGTTTTATTTTGCCTAGTGCAAGGAGTTAGACCTGGTTCCCTGCTGGGACCTGCGGTCCCACAGATTGTTCTTTCTTTGGAAGCTTCTGATTGAAGACTGCTATCAAGTAGCCGGCTGGGGCATAGAGGATATCTCAAATCCTGAACTTTCCTCAGCGCGGCCGACCGATGCGAGCTACCCTTAGCACTGGCGGGGTCCACTGCATCGTCCCGTTCCGTGCGGGAGGCCAGTGGGTGACCCCCACTTGCGCCCAGTGACCGGGCTCTGCTCACATCCAGGGGCGCTTGGCCGGCAGCATCCCTCTCTGCCAGATGGGAGGAAGGTCTGCAACCGGGTGGCTACCCGCTACGCCCTTCGGATTGGTGAGTGACCCACTACCCTCCCCCCTGGGGTGCGGAGGGGGGGGGGCTGGGCAGTTTCTTGTAGCAGACTAGTCCGGCCGGTGGAGGGTTCCTGGGGCTACAGATCACCGTGGGTGTCTTTGCTCGGGGTCGCTCCCCTCCTACACCCCCTCCTACACCCCCTCCCCTCCGCTCTCACAGCCGCCGTGCGGTGATCCGCCGCCATTTTGCGGCGGATCACCGCCATTTTGTGGGCTATTTTGGCGTCTAGTGTCGGATCGGTGGCCATTTTACCGTAGTCGCGGCCTGTGTAACAGGCTTTGGCCTCTTGTGACCGCTCGGCGGCCATGTTTGATGTGCCTGTGTAGGAAAACCGCGCGGCCGACGCTGCTTCTTCCTCTTTCACTCTGGACAGCGTGGATGGCACATGGCGGCGCAGGCTCCTGACTGGCGGCAGGCACTCCTACTGGGACGCATCGCTTAAAGGGCAATCACTAACAGCAAGTATAGCTGGGCTCTCCCTGGGGTGCTTGTAGCGGTGGGTGCAATCCTCCTGGGTGTCTCCCGGTAGATCTGTGGGGCAGTGGTGAGGCTGCATCGTAAGGGTGTCAGGGCCTTTTTTGGCCTGTCAGTGTTCGGTAGCGCAATGGCGGCTGAACCTGCAGGTCATTCCAAGGAGGAGTCGGTTGAAGCGGAACCTGCGCTGGGGCCTTTAGTTCCCCTGGATCAGCTAAGATCCCTGTTGGGGGAATTTTTTCCCCGGGAGGTGCCGTGTAGTGCTAAGGGGGTGTCTAAAAAGCGTCCACCCCCCGTGGTCATGGGGACCCCCGTGGAGCTCTCAGATGGTGAACGGGAGCCCTCGGATGGTGAGGAAGACCAGGGGGCCTTGGCTGCGCGCAAACGGGCGCTGGTGGCCACCCTGATCGCCAATATCCGTGCGTCCCTGCGACTGGACCAAGCCGGGGAGTCGCAGGAGTCTGCATATGTTTGTGGGTCTTTTAAGCCACATAGGTCCCCTAGGGCTTATCCCTATGATCAATTCTTTGACCAGCTGGTCTATAAGGAATGGCAGCGTCCACAGAATTCCTTTGTTTTGCCCAAAGGTTTTTCTGTACGCTATCCCTTTAAGGATAGTTTTGGGAAGAAGTGGGCATCCCCCGCAGTGGACCCTCCGGTGGCTCGCCTGAATAAGGTGACGACCATCCCCTTGGAGGGGTCTCCCTCTTAAGGATCCGGCCGATAGGTGGATGGAGGCGTATCCAAGGCGCACTGTTCTTGTTGGCGGGGTCGGCCATGAGACCGGCCCTGGTGTCGGCCATGGCGGCGCAACATCTTACCGAGTGTGCGACTGAATTGCACAATGAGTTGAGCTGCGGGAGCTCGCTTGAGGCGTCACACCGAGCAGACCACCTGATACAGGGTCTTCAGTACCTGTGTGACGCAGCTTTGGACCTGCTATCCATGCTGTCTAAGATGTCTGTTTCCACAGTCATTATTAGACGGGTGCTGTGGTTACGCTGTTGGCCGGATGACCACGCGTCTAAGAAGGGCCTCGCGGATCTCCCCTTTCAGGGTGGTCGGCTCTTTGGGGCACAATTGGATGGAATCATTAAAGATTTCAGAGTACTTTCCTCCCGGAGCCCAGGCGGCGGGAGTTCCGCCGTAAGCAGGGTCCTGCTTCTTCAGGTCGGAAGAGGTTTTTTTCGTGCGCCCGGTGCAGTAGGCAAGGGCTCGAGGCCCGGCAAATCTGCCTCGGGATCCGGTAAACAGCCCTGGCAGCGCAAGACCAAAAAGGCGGAGGATAAGTCCTCCTCCGCATGATGGGTTTCCTTTACCTGTTTCTCGGGTGGGGGGGGCGACTTCTGGAGTTCGCAGACAGGTGGACTGCCTGCATTTCCGATCGATGGGTGCAGAAAGTGGTGTCCTCCGGTTACAGGATAGAGTTCAGCACTCTACCCCCAGACAGGTTCTTCCCATCAAACTTGAGACTCCTTCAGGGGCGTTGAGAGGCTCTCCTAGGGGCTGTTCAGACTCTCTCCGAACAAGGGGTGATTGTGCTGGTACCTCCGTTGGAAAGGTTCCGCGGCTTCTATTCAAACCTCTTTGTGGTGCTCAAAAAAGGGTGGGGTCAGGCCAGTTCTGGACCTGAAAGCACTAAACCACTTTGTGAAGACGCAAAAGTTCCAGATGGAATCTGTCCTTTCGGTTGTGGCCGCCCTGCGCCAAGGGGACTTCATGCCGTCTCTGAATATCAAGGACCCGTATCTTCATCTTCCCATTTGTCCCCGACACCAGCGCTTTCTGCGCTTTACGGTGGGGGATCTACATTATCAATTTGTGGCACTTCCCTTCGCTCTGGCCTCGGCTCCCCGGGTGTTCACCAAGCTGGTGGCTCCGGTGCTGGCTCTATTGAGGCAGAGAGGCATTGCGGTAGTAGCATACCTCGACGACATGCTCCTGCGAGCGGAGTCTGCTTCGGCCCTGGAGGAGAACGTGACTATCACCATGGCCTCGTTGAAGGACTTCGGCTGGCTGATCAACCTGCAGAAGTCGACGTTGACCCCGTCTTGTCGACTGGAATATCTGGGTCTGATTCTGGACACGGAGCAGGCGAAAGTGTTCTTACCTCCGGCCAAGTTACTAACACTGCAAGCAGCGATGCGAACCCTGCTGTCACGCCAGTGGTCCTCCTTACGGTTCTGTATGCGGGTGTTGGGGCTCATGGTTTCAGCCTTCGAGGCAATACCTTAACCCCAGAGTCACACTCGGCTCCTGCAGCGTGCGATTCTGTCCAGGTGGGACAAGACTGCGCTGTCTCTGTACCGGCTGATCAGATTGGATCATCAGACCAGAGGATCGTTGACCTGGTGGCTTTGGGCCCCTGCTCTAACGTTGGGGAAGTTGTTTCTTCCCCTGAACCGGTCGATAGTCACGACGGACACCAGCCTATCGGGCTGGGGGGGTCCTGGGGCAGCTGTCTGCTCAGGGCCGTTGGTCGGCGCAGGAATCCCGCCTTCCGATAAATGTGCTGGAGTTGAGGGCAATCAGGCTCTGCCTCTCCCACTGGACGGTAAGGCTGCGCGGCCTCCCGGTTCGGGTTCAGTCGGACAACGCCACAGCTGTGGCGTACGTGAACCATCAGGGCGGAACGAGGAGCTACGCAACGGCTGTGGAAGCGGCTCTCATTCTGCGATGGGCAGAACTTCACATGCCGGCAATCTCCACCATTTACATTCCGGGCGTAGAAAATTGGCAGGCGGGCTTTCTCAGTCTCCAGACGCTGGATCAGGGGGAATGGTCCCTACATCCAGAGGTGTTCCGTCAGATTTGCAACAAGTGGGGCACGCCAGACGTGGACCTCATGGCGTCCAGGTTCAATCACAAGGTGCAGACCTTCGTGTGCAGAACAAGGGACCCATTGGTGGCCGCCACGGACGCGTTGGTAGCGCCTTGGGGTTGTTACCGGCTCCTGTACGCCTTCCCTCCCATCAAGCTTCTACCACGGCTACTGCGCAGGGTAGAGGCAGAGGGGATTCCGATAATCCTGGTAGCTTCGGATTGGCCTTGGTACGCTGACGTGGTGCGGATGGTGACAAATGTTCTCTGGCATCTTCCGCTGCATGAAGATCTGCTGTCGCAGGGACCCATTCTGCACCCTGCTTTACCCTCGCTGGCTTTGACGGCTTGGCTATTGAGTCCCAGGTGTTGAGGGATAGGGGTGTCTCTGACTCCATGATCCCTACCATGCTTAAGGCGCGCAAGATATATCATCGCACCTGGAAGGCCTATATTGCCTGGTGTGAGGCGGGGGGTTGGAACCCCCGCTCTTATGTTGTGTCCCGGGTGCTGGCTTTTTTGCAGCAGGGCCTGGATAACAAATTGGCATTGAGTACTCTCAAGGGTCAGATTTCGGCTCTGGCGATTCTCTTTCAACGGCCTTTGGCGTCACATTTGTTGATACGCACATTTGTACAGGGTGTACGCCATGCGGCTCCTCAGATACGGTCGCCTGTGGCGCCGTGGGATTTGAATTTGGTACTTTCTGTACTGCAGAAACCGCCATATGAGAAAATCAGGGATATTCACCTACAATTGCTGTCGCAAAAAGTGGCTTTCTTGATGGCCATTACATCCGCTAGGCGGGTGTCTGAGTTGGCAGTGTTGTCCTGTAAGTCTCCTTACTTGGGCCTTCATAAGGACAAGGCGGTCTTGCGACCTTCCCCTTCGTTTCTACCGAAGGTGGTCTCCTCTTTCCACATTAATGAGGATATTGTTCTTCCTTCATTATGTCCGCACCCGTCGCATCCCAAGGAATTTGAGTTACATTCTTTGGATGTTGTGAGTGCTTTGCGGGTGTATTTGGGGGCTACAGCTTCTTTTCGGAAGTCTGATGCGTTATTTGTGCTGACGGAAGGACCGCGCGAAGGGTTGGCGGCCTCATCGGCTACTGTTTCCCGTTGGATCAGACAGACTGTGCGTATACTGTTCGGGGCAAGGTGTTTTCTCTTTCCCTCTGCTTTCTTTTCTCTTTCGCTTCTCTTTATTTTCTCTTTTGCTTCTTTCGTTTCACTTTCTATTTTCTTTCGCTTAGTTTTTTTTCTCTTTCGCATCTTTCTTTTCCCTTTCGCTCCGCTTTCTTTTCCCTTTTGCTTCTCTTTTCTCTTCTCTTGAGGTGAGATTTGAATCTATGATCTTGTGAGATAATTAATATAAAGCATAAAAAAAGACAAAATAAAGAGTCAGAAAAATAAATAAAAGACCTGTGTAAGAGAGGCCATTCATAAATAATTGTGTTTTTACTTATATTAAGACATTTCTGTAACCAAGTGCATTTATTAGAGGGTGCACCAAATGGATATTTTGGTGCTCAAACCGTTTTGTGGAGCACCTTTACACATTGCGGCCCTTCACTGTGTAAAAAGCTCCCAGAAGAGAGACAATATATGAACTTCTCTTTCTTTTCTCTTTTGCTTCTTTCTTTTTTTCTTTCGCTTTGCTTTCTTTTCTCTTTAGCTTTGCTTTATTTTCTCTTTCACTACGCTCTCTTTTCTCTCTTGCTTCTCTTTTCTCTTCTCTTGAGCTGATATTTGACTCTTTGATCTTGTGAGATTTGCGGCTCAAATACCCATGAATTAATATAAAGCATAAAAGATGACCAAATAAGGAGTTAGAAAAAAAAAAAAGTTAATAAAAGACCTGTGTGAGAGAGGCCATTCATAAGTAATTGTGTTTTTACTTAAGACATTCCTGTAACCAAGTGTATTTACTAGAGGTGCACCAAATGGATATTTTGGTGCTGAAACCGCTTTGTGGAGCACCTTTACACAATTGCGGCCCTTCACTGTGTAAAAAGTGAGAGACAGTGTGTATGTGTGTGTATGTATATGTATATGTGTGTGTGTGTGTGTGTGTATATATATATATATATATATATATATATATATATATACATACTTCTCTCTTTGGCCTCTTTCTTTTCTCTTTTCCTTCTCTTTCTTTTCCTTCTCTTTCTTTTCTCTTTCGCTTTGCTTTCTTTTCTCTTTCGCTTTGCTTTTTTGCTTTCGCTTTCGCTTCTCTTCCTTTTCGCTTTCGCTTCTCTTCCTTTTCGCTTTTTCGCTTTCGCTTCACTTTCTATTCTCTTCTCTTTTCTCTTCTCTTGAGGTGAGATTTGACTCTATAATCTTGAGATACGGAGCTCAAATACTCATGAATTAAATATAAAGGATGACAAAAAGAGTTAGAAAAAAAAAAGTTAATAAAAGACCTGTGTGAGAGAGGCCATTCATAAATAATTCTGTCTAATACACTAAGTTATAAGTGTTACCGAAATGTCCTGACCTAAATAAAAGCACACTTATTTATGAATGGTCCCCCTCACACACATACATACACACACACACACACACACACACACACACACACACACACACACGTGATACTCTAAAAATTTGAATATCGTGCAAAAGTTCATTTATTTCAGTATTGCAACTTAAAAGGTGAAACTAATATATAAGATAGACTCATTACATGCAAAGCAAGATAGTTCAAGCCATGATTTGTCATAATTGTGATGATTATGGCTTACAGCTCATGAAAACCCCAAATCCACAATCTCTGAAAATTAGAATATTGTGAAAAGGTGCAATATTCTAGGCTCAAAGTGTCCCATTCTAATCATCTAATTAAGCCATAACACCTGCAAAGGGTTCCTGAGCCTTTAAATGGTCTCTCAGTCTGGTTCAGTAGGAATCACAATCATGGGAGACTGCTGACCTGACAGTTGTGCAGAAAACCATAATTGACACCCTCCATAAGAAGGAAAAGCCTCAAAAGGTAATTGCAAAAGAAGTTGGATGTTCCCAAAGTGCTGTATCAAAGCACATTAATAGAAAGTTATGTGGCAGGGAAAAGTGTGGAAGGAAAAGGTGCACAAGCAGCAGGGATGACCACAGCCTAAAGAGGATTGTCAGGAAAAGGCCATTCAAAGGTGTTGAGGACTTTCACAAGGAATGGACTGAGGCTGGAGTCAGTGCATCAAGAGCCACCACACACAGACGGATCCTGGACATGGGCTTCAAATGTCGTATTCCTCTGGTCAATCCGCTCCTGAACAACAAACAACGTCAGAAGAGTCTTACCTGGGCTAAAGAAAAACAGACCTGATCTGTAACTCAGTGGTCCAAAGTCCTCTCTTCTGATGAGAGCAAATTTTGCATCTCATTTGGAAACCAAGGACCCAGAGTATGGAGGTAGAATGGAGAGGCACGCACTGCAAGATGCTTGAAGTCCAGTGTGAAGTTTCCACAGTCTGTGTTGATTTGGGGAGCCATGTCATCTGCTGGTGTTGGTCCACTGTTATTCATTAAGTCCAGGGTCAATGCTGCCGTCTACCAGGAGATTTTGGAGCACTTTATGCTTCCTTCCGCATACGAGCTCTATGGGGATGCTGACTTCATTTTCCAGCAGGATTTGGTACCTGCCCATACTGCCAAAAGCACCAAAACCTGGTTCAATGGATTACTGTGCTTGATTGGCCAGCAAACTCACCTGACCTGAACCCCATAGAGAATCTATGGGGCATTGCCAAGAGAAAGATGAGAGACATGAGACCCAACAATGCAGAAGTGCTGAAGGCCGCTATTGAAGCATCCTGGTCTTCCATAACACCTCAGCAGTGCCACAGGCTGATCGCCCCCATGCCACGCCGCATTGAGGCAGTAATTGCTGCAAAAGGGGCTCAAACCAAGTACTGAGTACATATGCATGCTTATACTTTTCAGAGGTCTGATATTGTTCTATGTACAATCCTTGTTTTATTGATTGCATGTAATCTAATTTTCTGAGATTGTGGATTTGGGGTTTTCCTGAGCTGTAAGCCATAATCACAATTATGACAAATCAGGGCTTGATCTCATATATTAGTTTCACCTTTTAAGTTGCATTACTGAAATAAACTGAGTATCACCTGCGTGTGTGTGTGTGTGTGTGTGTGTGTGTATAAATATATATATATTTATATATATTACTGTATATAACCAGTTCCAACTTTTAGGCTAGCCATAGATGGTGCAAATTTTATTCCTGTAACCACCGGTTGCTGATTCCCTCATCAACACAGACAGTGCTGCCAGGGGAATCCCTCCTGCCAAGCAATTGTATGTTCCCGGCGGGCGCGGGCTGGATGAAGCCGTCCCGCTGAGAGAAGCCAGTGATTATTGCTAGCGGTGGTGATATCTGAATGATGCTGGCACCTACCAGCATCATTCAAGCATAATTTTTATCCGCCGGCGATTCCCTGCACCATAAGAATGATCATAGCGGCAGTTCAGCCGCTTGATCGTTCTTATCGGCAGCGGGAGGGGACGTCCCCCCTTACGCCGCCCTCTGGTGCTGAGAACAGATCCGTCGCCGGTGGATGCTGAGCGTAGTGATGACTGATCACCAGATGGTCACCAGTCATCTCTATGCGCCTCTGAGGCCCGGGGGCGACATATGAGGTCACGTCCGGGTCACGGGATGTAAACAATGCCGTGAACTCGGCGGAAAAGACCGAGATCGCTCGTTTTTTTTCTGATCTCGGTCTTTCCAGCCTAGAGGGGAGGTGTGGGGTCTTATTGACCCCATATCTCCCCATAAAGAGGACCTGTCACGCAAGATTCCTATTACAGGGGATGTTTACATTTCTTGTAATAGGAATAAAAGTGATCAAAAAAAGAAAATTTAAAGCGCCCCGTCCCCGCGAGCTCGCGCACAGAAGCGAACGCACAGGTAAGTCGTGCCCGCATATGTAAACGTTGTTCAAATCACACATGTCAGGTATCGCCACGTGTGTTAGAGCGAGAGCAACAATTCTAGCCCAAGACCTCCAATGTAAAATAATTCTAGCCCAAGACCTCCAATGTAACTCTAAAAATGTAACCAGTAAAAATTTTTAAAGCATCGCCTGTGGAGATTTTTAAGTACCAAGGTTTGGCGCCATTTCCTGAGTGGGCGCAATTTTAAAGCGTGACATGTTGGGTATCTATTTACTCGGCGTAACATCATCTTTCACAATATACAAAAAAATTGGGCTAACTTTACTGTTCTGTTTTTTTTTTTTTTTTGTTTTAATTCATGAAACTTTTTTTTTCCAAAAAAGAAACGCGTTTGAAAAATTGCTGCGCAAATACCGCGTGACATAAAAAGTTGCAATGACCACCATTTTATTCCCTTAGATCTCTGCTAAAAAATATATATAATGTTTGGGGGTTCTGAGTAATTTTCTAGCAAAAAAAACGATTATTACATGTAGGAGAGAAATGTCAGAATTGGCCTGGTGGCGAAGTGGTTAAGGTGGAGTTCCGCCCCCCAAGCAAAAAATTAAACGTCAGCAGCTAACACATACTGTAGCTGCTACCTTTTAATATTAGAACACTTACCTGTCCTGGAATCCAGTTGCTACCGGCTCCCCGGTGCTGCCACCGCCATTTGTGGTAAGGAAAGCCGGCAGTGAAGCCTTGCGGTGGAGGCAGATAAGTGGAGCTTCCACCTTTTGGGTGGAACTCCGCTTTAATAAACTGGCCATTTGCATTGCTGTAACCGACAGCTTCGCACTGAGCTGCAATGAGACATGGAGAACATAATTTCTCCTACGTTCACTGACAGACGCAGCTCTTCATTGACATATGGGGTTATATGCAGATCCTATTAGTAGTTAACTAGGCAAAGGAAGAAAGCAAGCTGGCCCCTCCCAGGGGGCTGTCCTCTTTCCCATATAATCCCCCTACTCTGCTCAGTACATCAGTTTTAACATGCCTAGTGCAAGGAGTGGACCTGGCTCGCTTATGGGACCTGCGGATCAGATTTTTATTTCCTCACTTTTTGTTTTTCTCAAGCCTACTGATGAAGACTGCTATGAAGAAGCCGGCTGGGGCAATTAGGATATCTAGAATCCTATGCTTTCCCCAGCGCGACAAACCAATGCGAGCCAGTCCTATGCCTAGGCCGGACCCGCCGCATCATGCCCGGTCCGTGCGGGCTGCCAGTGGGAGACCCCCACTTACGCCCAGTGTCAGGACGTGCTTTACTGTCCAGAGGCTGAGGCCTGCAGCATCCCTTCCAGATGGGAGGAAAGTCTGCAACGGGTGGCGACCCGCTACGCTCGGCTGGAGTGGTGAGTGATTCCCCCCTCTTCCCCTCTCAGGGTGCGAAGGGGGGGGGGGGGGCGCCGGGCAGCAAGATTACAAAAAAATATATATATTTTTTTCCTTAGCTGGGTCGCCGGGCTGCGGCCCATGGGGGCTTGCCCCCTACCCCCACCTGCTCCGCACCCCTCAGTAACGCAGCTGTTTTTACCACCATGCCATTTTGCGGCAGATCGCCGCCATTTTCATGTAGCCGCAGCCATTTTCTAGTGTATTTTTCCCTAGTGCCTCGTTCCTCTAGCACTCCTATGGGAACAGCTCTCGTGGGCACAAAGGAGCAGCAAGTATAGCTGACTAAGCCCTGGGGTGTCGGTAGCGGTGGGCACAGTCCTTCTGGGACCTCCCTGGTGTTCTGTGGGGCGGCGGCTGGCCGCATACGTTTGCGGGTCAGCTAGACCACCTAGGTCACCCAAGGCTTACCCGTATGATCAAATTTTTGATCATCTGGTGTATCAGGAATGGCAGCGCCATCAAAATCCTTCGCTTTACCCAAACGCTTTGCGACACGCTATCCCTTTGGGGATAATTTCGTGAAAAACTGGGCTCCCCCCGTAGTGGACCCCCCGGTGGCTCGCCTCAAATAGGCAACCACTATGCTCCTGGAAGGGTTCCTTTCATCCAAGGACCCAGCCAACAGGCGTACGCAGTGTCTAGGGCACTTTTCTTTTTAGCATGAGACCGGCCCGGGCATCCGCCATGGCGGCGCAGTACCTGTCCGAACTGCGGCAGGACGCTTGAGGAGTCGTAATAAAGCAGAACGTTTGGGTCAGGGTATTCAGTACCTGATGCGGCCCTGCATCTGTTTTTTCATGCTCTCAAAAATGTCTGTCTTGCAGTCATTGTCAGACGGGTACTTTGGCTACGCTTTTGATCTGGTGACCACGCGTCCAAAAAAGGGTCTTGCGCATCTCCCTTTTCAGGGTGGCCGTCTATTCGGTCCGCAGTTAGATGAAATCATCAAGGATTTCTCTGAGGGGGGAGAGTATATTCCTTCCCGAACCAAAGCGGCGAGAATTGCGCCGAAAGCAGGGACCTATCTCTTCGGGTCAGAAGAGGTTTTTTCGTGCCCCGGCACGAAAAGACAGAGGACAAGCCTGCCCCTGCATGATGGGTTGCCCCCCACCCGAAGTACGAGTGGGGGGACGTCTTCGGGGGTTCGCAGATAGGTGGACTGCCCGCATTCCGACCGGTGGGTGCAGGAAGTGGTGTCCTCTGGTTACAGGATAGAGTTCAGCACTCTACCCCCAGACAGGTTCTTTCAATCGAGCTTGAGACTCCCTCAGGGGTGTTGAGAGGCCTTATTCAGGGCTGTCCAGGCACTCTCGGACCAGGCGGTGAATGTGCCAGTACCTCAGTTGGAGAGGTTTTGAGGTTTTATCAGACCTATCGTGGTCCCCAAAAAAGGGGGAGGGACCAGGGCTGTTCTGGACCTAAAAGGGCTGAACCACTTCGCGAGAGCGCGAGAATTTCGGATAGGATCCGTCTGCTCGGCCGTGGCCGCCCTGCGCCAAGGAGAATCCATGGCATCCCTGGATCTCAGGGACGCGTATTTTCATGTTCCCATCTGTCACAAACACCAGCACTTTGTGCGCTTGCGGTGTGAGATCGACATTGCCAATTTGTGGCATTTCCTTTCTGTCTGGCCTCGGCTCCTCGGGTGTTCACCAAGCTGGTGGCCCCGATCCTGGCGCTACTGAGGCAGAGGCATTGCGGTAGTAGCATACCTCGACAACCTACTCCTGAGAGCGGAATCTGCTTCAGCTCTGGAGGATATTGTAGCCATCACAATGGCCGCATTAAGGGACTTCGGCTGGTTGATTGACCTGCAGAAGTCAACGCTGACACCGTCCTGTCGCCTGGACTACCTGGGTCTAATCCTGGACACGGAACAGGCAAAGGTGTTTCTAACTCCGGCTGAGTTACTGACTCTGCAAGCAGCAGTGCGATCCTTACTGTCTCGCCGGTGGTCCTCCTTACGGGGGTTATATGAGGGTGTTTGGGCTCATGGTATCGGCCTTTGAGGCGGTACCCTATGCCCAGAGTCACTCTCGGCTCCTTCAAAGAGCGATTCTGTGTCGGTGGGACAAGTCACCTCTGTCCCTAGACCGACGGATCAGACTGGACCCCCAGACCAGGGGGTCCTTGACAGGGTGGCTTCGGACCCCAGCTTTATCCTTGGGAAAATCCTTTCTTCCTCCAAATGGTCTATTTGTCACGGCAGACGCCAGCCTATGGGCTGAATGGGCAGTCCTGGGACAGTTGTCTGCCCAGGGGCGCTGGTTGTCGCAGGAATCTCACCTTCCGATCAATGTGCTGGGGCTCAGGGCAGTCAGATTCTGCCTCTTCCACTAGACGGTAAGGTTGTGAGGCCTCCCGATTCGGATTCACGGCCGTGGCGTAGGGGAACCATCAGGGCGGAACGAGGAGTTCGGCAGCGGCTGCGGATGCAGCTCCCTTTCTGAATTGGGCAGAACTCCTCGTACTGGCGATCTCCGTCTTTACGGTCCAGGCGTAGGAAAATGGCAGGCAGACTTTTTCAGTTGCCAGACACTGGACCAGGGGCAACATCCTGAAGTGTTCAACCAGATCTGCCTCAAGTGGGGCACGCCAGATGTGGACCTCATGGCGTCCCGGTTCAATCACAAAGTAAAGACCTTACTCTTACGTTCATTGACAGACGCAGCTCTTCATTAGACAAGTGGGGTTTATGCTCATATCACTAGGAGTAGACTAGGCAAAATAAAACAAAGGCATAGATTGGCCCCTCCCAGGGGGCCGTCCTCACCTTAGCATATAACCCCCTACTAGACAATAGCATATCAGTTTTTATTGCCTAGTGCAAGGAGTTAGACCTGGTTCCCTATGGGATCTGCATTCTTCTGAGGTTTTTTTCTGATGAAGACTGCTATCAAGAAGGCGGCTGGTGGTATAGAGGATATCTAGTATCCAAAAACTTTCCCCAGTCCGGCCAATGTCTGTGCGAGCTACCCTTAGCGGGGCCGCATAGGGCCTGTTCCGTGCGGGCTGCCAGTGGCTGATCCCACTTGTGCCCAGTGACTGGTTTGTTACTGTCCAGTGGCCTGGCCAGCAGCATCCCTCTCCATAGGGAGGAAAGTCTGCTCCGGGTGGCTACCCGCTGCGCCCGTCGGATCGATGAGTGGACCCCTCTTCCATCCTAGGGGAGCGGAGAGGAGCACCTGAGCAGCTTCTGAGGTAGCCTGCCGGTGGGGGCTTATTAGTGGGGACGCATCTGGGGTTGTAATCCCCCCCCCCCCCACTCCCCCTTGGAACATTTTGACTTGTGAGTGTGCGCAGGCGGAGATGCAACGGGCACAACACTTGGAAGAGGGTCTCCGCTACCTATGCGATACTGCATTGGACCTACTTCCCATACTGTCAAAAATGTCTGTTTTTGCAATTGTTATCAGGCGGGTGCTGTGGCTCCGCTCTTGTTCAGGCGACCAGGCGTCAAAGAAAGCTCTTGCGGATCTTCCCTTTCAGGGAGGGCGTCTGTTTGGCCCACAGTTGGATGAAGTCATTAAGGATTTCACGGGATGGAAGAGTACTTTCCTTCCAGAGCCAAAATGGCGGGATTTTCGCCGTAGGCAGGGCCCTGTATCTTCAGGCCAGAAGAAGTTTTTTCGTGCGCCCAGCTCAGCGGGTAAGGGCTTCAAGTCCGGTAAGGCTTCCGCTGGGCCCAGTAAAAGGCCCTGGCAACGTAAGTCTGAAAAAACGAAGGACAAGTCAACCTCCGCATGATGGGTTGCCCCCGCCCGACTCTCGGGTGGGGGGCCGGTTACTGGGG
>BLSH010000572.1:748454-773694 GCA_018402905.1 Glandirana rugosa
AAGGTCATTAGGTACAGGAATCAGACGAACAGAAGTCGTGTGACAAACACCCGAAAGAACACGTAGTAGAAATCTTCTCCGAAGGAAGACCCTGCTGTCGGTTTGTTGGGAAGTTGGAGACGTCGTTACGGCCGTCGTGACTATGCAGATAAAGGGTTTCTGTTGGAGACCTATCCTGCGACTCGTGCACTTGAGTTGTGGAAACCTGCTGGTGCCGCTCCTGACAAGACTCAATTTGGACAGGACAAATTGGCGACATACCAGAACCGGTGGCACAACGCCGAGTCAAAGTCCCAGAACCGTTAGAAGAATATCGGATCTGGTGCCAAGACCCTGAAACTGAGCCGCAACACGGTGGCCAAGACCATACAGCGGTTAAACAGGACAGGTTTAACTCAGAACAGTCCTCGCCGTGGTCGTCCAAAGGTGTTGAGTTCACGTGCTCAGCGTCCTATCCAGAGGTTGTCTTTGGGAAATAGACGTATCAGTGCTGCCGGCATTGCTGCAGAGGTTGAAGGGTTGTTTGGCTGTCGTCCCAGAAGGAAGCCTCTTCTAAAGATGATGCACAAGAAAGCCCACAAACAGTGTGCTGAAGACAAGCAGACTAAGGACATGGATTACTGGAACCATGTTCTGTGGTCTGATGAGACCGAGATAAACTTATCTGGTTCAGATGGTGTCAAGCATGTGTGGTGGCAACCAGGTGAGGAGTACAAAGGCAAGTGTGTCTTGCCTACAGTCAAGCATGGTGGTGGGAGTGTCATGGTCTGGGGCTGCATGAGTGCTGCCGACACTGGGGAGCTACAGTTCATTGAGGGAACCATGAATGCAAACATGTACTGTGACCTACTGAAGCAGAGCATGATCCCCTCCCTTCGGAGAGTGGGCCGCAGGGCAGTATTCCAACATAACGACCCCAAACACACCTCCAAGGCAACCACTGCCTTGCTAAAGAAGCTGAGAGTAAAGTTGATGGACTGGCCAAGCGTGTTTCCAAACTTAAACCCTATTGAGCATCTGTGGGGCATACTCAAACAGAAGGTGGAGGAGTGCAAGGTCTCGAACATCCACCAGCTCCGTGATGTTGTCATGGAGGAGTGGAAGAAAACTCCAGTGGCAACCTGTGAAGCTCTGGTAAACTCCATGCCCAAGAGGGTTAAGGCAGTGCTGGAAAATAATGGTGATCAAACACAATATTGACACTTTGGGCCCAATTTGGACATTTTCAGATAGGGGTGTACTCACTTTTGTTGCCAGCGGTTTAAACATTAATGGCTGTGTGATGAGTTATTTTGAGGGGACAGCAAATTTACACTGTTATACAAGCTGTACACTCACTACTTTACATTGTAGCAAAGTGTCATTTCTTCAGTGTTGTCACATGAATATATATATATAATAAAATAAAATATTTACAAAAATGTGAGGGGTGTACTCACTTTTGTGAGGTACTGTATATCTCCAGTGTGCCTGGATCACATAAAGCATCCTGTGCAAAAAAAAAGTGGTTTATCCAATGTGTTTGTGACACTTCAAATCCACCAAGGTATGTGACCACCACCTTGTGGTTTAATATTGCGCTTACCAAATTAATGGTAATATCAAAGCCTGTATTTTGCCAATAATGGTTATCCAGCATATGGAAACATGGAACCCAACATCACTTCATAGGAGCCATGGTGACCAGAATTGCAATCAATGGATAGATATGAATTCCATTAGAGACGGCACATCGCCTTATTATTTGGTAATACTTAGAGGACTGTTGCTCCACCTGCTGTGTCTACCTCCTGTGGGGGTGGCCTACATATCCATTCACCACTGCGTGGGGGGACAGGGGTGCTTTAACCACTTAAGCCCCGGAAGGATTTACCCTCTTAATGACCAGGCCATTTTTTGCGATGCGACACTGCGTCGTTTTAACTGACGATTGCGACGCTGTACCCAAACAAAATTGACTTCTCTTTTTTCCCACAAATAGAGCTTTCTTTTGGTGGTATTTGATCACCCCTGTGGTTTTTATTTTTTGCTCTATAAACAACCAAAGAGCAACAATTTTGAAAACATTTTACTTTTTGCTATAATACATATCCAAAAAAAAAAAAATGCATTCATCAGTTTACGCCAATATATATTCTTCTACATATTTTTGGTAAAAAAAAAATCGCAATAGGCGTATATTGATTGGTTTGCGCAAAAGTTATTGCGTCTACAAACTATGGGATAGATTTAGGGACTTTGATTTTTTTTTTAATTGTTTTTACTAGTAATGGCGGCGATCTGCGATTTTTAGTGGGACTGCGAAATTTCGGCAGACAAATCTGACCCCAAATGACACTTTTTGAAAACCACTGACATTAAATTGATCAGTGCTATAAATATGCAGTGATCAATGTAAAAATGACACTGGCAGGGAATGGGGTTAAACACGAGGGGGCGATCAAGGGGTTAAGTGTGTTCCCTAGGTGTGTTCTAACTGTAGGGAGGATGGGCTGGTAGGGACATGGCAGAGATCACTGTTCCCGATTACCGGGAACAGTAGATCTCTGCCATGTCCCCTGTCAGAACTGGGATCCGCCTAGTTTACAAAGGCTGATCCCCATTCTGCCTCTGTACTAGGCAATCGCAGGTCGCCAGCGGACATCAAGTCTGCCCGACCCGCGGACACACTCTCGCAGTGAGCGAGCGCCTCCCGCAACTGCACCTGGAGAGCCAACCTGCTGCAGTATATCTGCATGAGCAGGTCGGCAAGCGGTTAAATGTTTTTATTATTAATTTTATTACTTTTTTTTTTTCACACTTTCCCTTTAAAAAAAATCCTCTTTTTTTATCACTTTTATTCCTAAAACAAGGAATGTAAACATCCCTCTCCTCTACAATATAAAGCATCAGATAAAAAAATAAAGTGTTCCTAAACCCAGCGATATAAAAACAATTCATCCGCCCCCACCCCCCACAGTGGACAGCTTCTAAATCATCTTTTTATATCAAAATACTGCTGCTATATACCTTTTTTTCATATAGGAGGAGAGTTCACTTGATGATGATGTAACTTCCTTTGCATCAGTGACCCTTCACCCACAATCCGACCAGAGCTGATTGGTGGTTTGCCAATGACATGCTCAGTTCACAAATAAACAATCCCTGCCTCTAGAAATGCACTGCAGTCTGTATCCATGTGACACAGGAAGATCGAACAGAGCATGTGCAACCTTTCCACGCTGCCTGCATATAGTACAGTATAGTCTAATATAGTAGACAGGACAAGAAGGAAGTATCTGGCCATACAAGATCAAACAACCTTTTTACACAATATAGAGGATTAACCCCGTTACACAGTGAGTATAGCAAGCATGCTATTCTGCATATACAGACAGATTTTACGGTTGTGGGTTCAGTAACACTTTAATGCTTTAAAAAAAAAAAAAAAGTGCTTGTTTACATTGGGCCGGAAACGGAGGTGAGGTCGCTCCAATCCTTCTAAACAATAAAAATGAGCTGTTACCAGCTGCCGCGACTACTACATTGGTTTTCGGGGCTACCGATCATCCAGGTAAGCCCGTTAAGCACTGGGGGGGTTCGACATCCTGCTCATAAAAGTGATCCAGTGGTGAATCCGCCACTTTTAACGGGTAGATTATCGTTGAGTGAAATAAAAATACCTGGGTTATGACATATTGCTGCAGCCATAACCCCGGTATTACACTCCTATCCGAGGATGTCTTTTGTCTATGGCCCAGTTGGCAGGTGGTCCAGCTGGTCAACTGCATTAAAGTATACCCTCTCTGGCCTTTGTAAAAAAGGTTGAACACATGTATTTAATTATTTTACAAAAATAAAGGTGAATGGAGATATGCAATTCTATAGGCTGTGTTACAATGGCCTTTTGGAGCAGTGTGTTCACAAATACTTTAAATGCTGTTATTGGAACATCGGCATCTTTTCCATGCCAGTAACCTGTTTCTTTTTGGCTTTCTTATTCCAGTCTGTGGTATGTTTATTTTAATTCAATTGCCAGTAAAGCACATAAGACAAACCTATTAATATAACAATGTTACCCTTATTAGGCTAGGTTCTGTTTAATGCAGTCCTATAAGCTAAACTTGCTTTTTTTTGCCATTATAGATGCAGAGTTTACATGGAGGAGAAGAAGCGATAGCTGTATTAGACGAGTTAGAAGCAGATTATTATACTCATCAGCTTCAGCTATATGAAGTCCAGTTTGAGATTCTCAAATGTGAGGAGCTACTTCTTACAGCTCAGCTAGAGAGCATCAAACGTCAGATGTCAGGTAAATTTCCTTTACATTACATGCTTTGTTCACTGAAATCTTTGAAACTCTGTATATTTATATATGAAAATGTAAATTGATTCACAGTTACTTAAAGTGGAACTATAGTGTGTGAATCAAATATTGCTTGGGGTGCTGGGTGAATGAAATCATGTTGGCATGTGTGGAATTTACATCACACTGAGCCTGTCAATGATGATGTCCAAAATTTCTGTATCCAGAGGACAACCGAACAAAGATGTCAGTGGTGACACTGCGGGATATTGTTGATGTTGCATCATTGAAAAGAGCAAGTGGACTTTAGCTTGGCTTTATCATATACATTGTACAAACATTTTGTTCTAACAGTATAACCTACATCCCCCCCAAAGCTTTAACCACTTCAATACCAGGCACTTAGAACACTTCCCGCCCAGACCAATTTTCAGCTTTCAGTGCTGTTGCGCTTTGAATGAGAATTGCGTGACGCTGCACCCAAACAACATTTTTATAATTTTGTTCCCACAAATAGAGCTTTCTTTTGGTGGTATTTGATCACCCCTGCGGTTTTTATTTTATGCGCTACATATAGAAAAAGACCGAAATTTTTTTTTTAAAAAAAAACGTTTTTCTTTGTTTCTGTCAGAAAACTTTGTATAAGTAAATTTTCTCCTTCACTGATGGGCACTGATGAGGCTACACTGATGAGGCTACACTGATGAGGCTGCACTGATGGGGCTAGAATGACGGGCACTGATGAGGCAGTACAGATATGCACTGATGATGGTGCACATATATGCAGCACTGATGGGCACCGATAGGCTGCACTGATAAGCAACACTGATGGGCACTGATGTGCGGCACTGATAGGTGGCACTGGGCACTGATGGACACTGATAGGTTACACTGCTGGGCACTGATAGGTGGCACTGGAGGGCACTAGTGCATATAGCACTGTTAGGGATGGCACTGGCAGGCATCATATATGGGCACAGTGACATCCCTACATTGCACTTTATTGCCCTTACCTGGAGGTCTAGTGGGGGCTCCCTGGCAGTCCTGGGAGGCCTCCATGTTGTCTCCCTGGTGGTCCTGGTCGGCTCCCTGGTGGTCCAGTGGGGGGTGATCCTGATGGGGACTGCGCTGATGAGCGTTCCGCGCAGTACCCTCCCCCCCCCCCCCATCAGGAGAGCAGCTGATCGGCTCTCCACTGCTTAGGTCTGCAGACCTGAGCGGAGGAAAAGCCGATAAACGGCTCTTCCTATTTACACAGTGATCAACCGTGATTGGTCATGGCTGATCACATGGTAAAAGGCTTCCGATAGAAGCCTTTTACCTCAGACGGTAATGCGGTGGGTCAGACTGACCCACAGGACCACCGATGATCGCGCATTATCCTGAGGACGTCAGTAGACGCCCAGTCAGGATAATGAACCCCCTGCCCGGCAGTCATTTGTCAATACACCGGGCGGGAAGTGGTTAAAGTAATCATATTTTGTAAAATTCAGAAATCATGTCTTCTGTCCCCCATGTTTCAGGTTATGATACACATCCTAGGCACAAATCTCTTTCTCACTTTATTTTCCTCTCCAAGCCTTATAAGCTAACTTAAAGAATAACTATGGTCAAAATGATAAAATCAATATATTATGCACCTATACAGTCTGTTAAACAGGTCACTGATTGTTTGTTTTGCAAAAAAAACAGTAAGAATGTTGAGATATCTACCTTGTCCCCAGCTCTCATGTGCACTTCCTTTAATGAGGGGACAACTTTACTTCCCGGTTTTCGAATTGCTTCAGGTTTGCCTGTTGTCTCATTTTTCGTCTGTCTCTCTGCAGAAACGTCCTGACATCCCTGCTGGAGGGGAGTAGAGGAATAGAGAGTCTCCAGATGGCCGCACTCCAAATTCACAGTTTATTGTGCAAAATCATAGGTACAGTCATGGCACGTACAGAAACGGGCAAAGGCATAGCAGCTAACGCGTTTCACGTCCTGATTTGATGCTTACTCATAGCTAATGATGAAAAATCACACTGCCGCTTAAATGGAATTGACATCTATCCCCGTGATGGAGGAGCCCAGCTGAAAAATGTCTGGACATTATTAGGTAGTATCGTGGTAGAAAGAGGCATATCCATCCAAACGGCACATGCTACCAATTAAACATCAACATATAACGTGTCAGTTCAATGAATGATGGAAAACAAAAGTGTTTAGGATTTGCCAAAAAGCATGGAACTAATATAGCCCGTCATTGGAACCAGCATCATGATAAAGACACCTCTAGTCTAGTCATCCAGGGCGTCGAGAAGGTAGTCACCCCCAAAAGAGGAGGAGACAGGTTTGGCATCCTTTGTAGGAGGGAGGTGTATTGGATCTATCATTTAGGCACAAGAATGCCTGCTGGTATGAATTTTGAATGGGATGTTTCCCATTTTAATGCCTCATACACACGGACGTTTCTAAAAAAAATAAACAAAACGTCGGGCCCGACGTCAAGGAAAAAAAGTCGGCGTTTTTCGGCGTTATGCATCAGCGTTTTTGAGCGTTAGTGAGCGTCGGCGTCAATAGGCGTTTTTTAAAAAAAATCATCCATCTGCTATTTTTCAACCTAAAAACGTCGGTGTCAAAAAACGCCGGAAAACGCCGGTATAATATTAGGTGGCGTTTATTGGCGTTTTCTGGCATATTGTGGCGTCGGCGTCAAAAAATGCCAAAACGTTACAGCCCCAGGACGCGATGGCTGTGGGTTCTACTTTCAGCTCACTAACGCAGACGCCATCTACAGCTCAAAAAACGCCGACGTTTTTATGGGGCCATTGACTAACATAGAGAGCTGCAAAAAACACCAGAAAACGCCGGCGTCAAAAAACGTCCGTGTGTATGAGGCCTTATGATTGATCCACTCTACCTCCCTCCTTCTCAATTCCTTAAATTTCTTGATCTTTTTCAATTTTTGTCATTTTTTAATTTCTCTATTTTTTTCAATTTTTCAATTTCAACTGTTTTTTCAGCTCTTCAACTTTTCATTTGCGATCTATCCTGGCCATTTATCCGTTTGATTGATGTCAAATGTTAAGTACCACCCCTGGCGTTCTTTGTCCCTGTGTCTGAATTACATTAGAATATTATATGGATGTGGGGAAATATGTCTTTCTCCTGCTTAGACGTATGGACATTTTTTCATGATGATGCCCCCTCAATATTTTGCGGACCCCATGAATGTTTGTTCTGCTATGGGACTGTATCTTGGAACATCTTTGTTATTAAGTACATGTGTTTAGTGCCATTTTTAAGAGTAGAATTTTAAATCAAGTTTAACATCACCCCTTATTTTGATTAGGTACTCATGCAGTATCCTATCTGGTTATTTGAACTTTTGTATTGGTATATACATTTTTTCATCTCCCTCTTTTTGATTTTATTTGATGTCTTTTTTTCTATTTTTATCCACATGTTATATATTGTTGGAGTGCACATGTATTATTGCATATCCTAAACACTTTTGTTTTCTATCATTCATTGAACTGACATGTTATATGTTGTTTCATTGGTAGCACCTGCCGTTTGGATGGATATGCCTCTTTCTACCACGATACTACTTAATGTCCAGACATTTTTCAGCTGGGCTCCTCCATCACGTGGATAGATGTCAATTCCATTTAAGCGGCAGAGTGATTTTTCATCATTAGCTATGAGTACGCGTCAAATCAGGACGTGAAATGCGTTAGCTGCTACGCCTTTGCCCGTTTCTGTACATGCCATGACTGTACCTGTGTACCTTTTTGATTTTGCACAATAAACTGTGAATTTAGAGTGCGGCCATCTGTAGACTCTCTGTTCCTCTACTCAGTACTGCGGCAGAGCCTGCACCCAACCCCAGTGGATCAGTGGATGGTGGTTGACTTCATTGGCTTGGAGCAGGTGTTCTTCCTCTTTGGTCTGTATCACTGGGGGAGGTGCTCTTGTAGTACATGGAAATCTCAGGCATTCATTCTAAACAGAAGTCCTGATTAGGCTCCGCCCACGGTCTGCCCATGAAGCCCCGCCTTTTCCCGTCTACTGCTCTATCTATACAGCCAGCTCCTAGGTTGGATTTTTTTCTGCCGGTTTACAAATTACCAGAGAAGAGCAGGCAAGGAGAAGCACACAGATTAATAGACAGATCTGTGTGCAAAAAAACCTGTACTGACTTGTGCCTGTTTTACATAATACACACCCAACTATTGATTGCCAGATGGGTGTGTGTGTTATGTAAAATAGACTGAGCATGATAGAAGGCAAGAGGACTGGGAGATAGACAAGCTGGTTCACTGAAAGGAAATTACATCTGAGCTCTGTTCTGCTCTGTTGAACTACTCCCATCATCACTAACACTATACAACAAAGTAGGAATGAATAGGGGATTACAGACCATAATTGCAGCTATATGGTAGGAAAATAATAATTCCAGTTATTATGTTTATTAGTGTAACTTTCAGGTATTTATATGAGGATTTACTAAAATATGTATGTTGCCTTTAGTTGTATATTAAGTTGACCGTACACCGCTTGAATTTTGGCTGATTCCTGCTGAATCAGCTGAAATTCCAACGTGTGATTGGCCCTATCTGCACCAACCAGCATAGCAAAACTCAAATGAAAACTCAGAGACGGGCGAAGGTTGGGCAAACAGTTACTGCAAACTAAGAGATGCAGCAGTCACTGTTCGGGTATTGCTTCACTTGCAGGTGATTGGACACTGGCAAATAGCAAGTCTAAAACCCAGCCCTGCACAACCCCTCCTACCTCCAGCATGCCTTCAGTTTTTTGCTAGTGTCCATAGGTGATGGATGGATCTTTCTCTGCTCTGAAAGTTTGTTTCCTTTACAACTGAAATTGATCGTTTAGCAATTCTTTCTGATGTCCTGCTGCTCAAATTGAAGTCTGTTCTTTTTTTTTTCTTTTTTTTTTTTCTATTGGGTTTATAAGACATACAAACATCAAAACGTGCAACAATACAGTACAGTAGGCACTGAATTGGTGTCATACCAAATAAAGAACCCCCAACACAAGATCCCGTTTTGGTGACTGCATCTAAAAATAAATCCATACTTGAAAATAGTTATACATGTCTCGTGGTTAACTATACAAAAATATCCACTTATATTCTTTAGTTTAACAAGTTGCATTGGTATGAACTTCACATCCATAACTAAGCCTGCTGAGGGGTCAGTCAGGTGTGACCATTCAAGGTAGTACAGGACACAGTGTAAGAGGGCTAGCTAGCCATCTTTCCCATATTTTAAAGAACATTTTACTCCTGTTCCTAATGTCATATGTAATTTTGTATAGAGGTAGGGCATCATTCACCAGTTTCAATCATACATTTTTGGTTAAAGATTCCGAACCCTTCCAGGTCAGCAGGATAGACTTCCTCACATAAAAGTGTAGGATACAGAGAAGTTTCTTTGCTAGTGCGGAAAGGGATAGTTCCTCGAAAATGCCCAACAAGCAATTCTTAGGGTGTATAATATTAGGAAGGCCTAGGGCCGAGGATATAAAGGAGCCTATAGTCCCCCAAAACTCCTGGGCAAGTCCAGAAGCAGTGTAGGAAATCAGCATGCTGTCCACACCCTCTAAAACAGGGGTGTCCAAACTACGGCCCGCGGGCCAACTGCGGCCCGCGGGTCAGTTTTTATTGGCCCGCAGCAAATTCTGAAAATATAATTGAATATGGCCCGCACATGGCGCTTGAGCTCAGAACTTCTGAGGGCCGGTTCACACTGCAGCGGGGCGGAGCGGCGCGACTTCGCGCCCCGTTCACATCTAGGCGAATTGTCAGGCGACTTGAGTCGCCTGACAATTCGCCTCAATGCTGTGCAAATGGGACCGTTCTAATAGGAGCGAATCGCTTCGCTCAGCATTAGAAAAATGGTCCCTGCACTATTTTTAGGGCGATCTCAGGCGGCTTGCATTGACTTCTATGATAGAAGTCTCCTAGCAAGCCGCTTTGAGATCGCCTGGAGCACCGCATCGCGCCGCTCCGCCTCGCTACAATGTGAACCGGCCCTTAGTTACAACACTAGATGGAGCCAGTCATGGAGCCAGTCACAGAAAAGGAAAAAGAAAAGAAAATTATTTACCACGAGTCACCGGAAATGGCAGCACCGAAGAAACGCAAGATAGCAAGTGAGTGTAGAAGATTTCAAACACGGTGGGAAAATGAATATTTCTTCAAAGAAATCAACGGAAAGTGTGTCTGTTTGATTTGCAATGAAGATGTTGCGGCCCGGGCCTTTGCTTATTTTTCTGTATTTGGCCCTCACCAAAAAAACTTTGGACACCCCTGCTCTAAAACAATCAGCAGTGGATAACAATCCCAGTTTGTGCAGCCTACTTGGGGATAAGATGAGAGTGATGAAAGATTTTCATTTTATTTATTTTAGGTACTTATATAGCGCTGTCAATTTACGCATCGCTTTACATATATATTGTGCATTCACATCAGTCCCTACCCTCAAGGAGCTTACAATCTAAGGTCCTTAACTCATATGCATGCATACACATACTAGGGGCAATTTTTAGACAGGATCTAATTAACCTACCAGTTTGTCTTTGGAGTGTGGGAGGAAACCGGAGTACCTGGAGTAAACCCACGCAGGCACAGGGAGAACATGCAAACTCCAGGCAGGTAGTGTCATGCTCGGGATTCAAACCTGTGACCCTTTTGCTGCTAGACGAAAGTGCTATCCACTACACTACTGTTTTGAATAATTCGGTCCCTGGAAGAGATGACTGAGGATTTATATCTATCAGTAAATTTTGACCAATCCTCTTCTGTGATGCTCAGATCCATAGATGACCATTTAGTTTGTGCCTTCTTAAACCTAGGGTTGGTATCTGTAATAAGGGTTGTATAGTAGGTTGAAATGAGCTTAGTGGTTCCTGGGTCCCTCAGTAGCTTTTCCAGTGCAGCCATTTGAAGAGGATTAGTCAGAGAGCCAAATTGGGCATGTTCAGCATGGCGGAGTAGGTAATAATAAAACAGGTAGGTATTTGGTAGGTCGAAATCTAGCTGCATTTGCCTAAATAGATATGACATGGGTATTTCACCTCCCTCGAGGACGATCGATCAGGATCAGGTATGGAGGTTAGTTCCTTAAGAGTTGGGTTGAGTCATAAGGGGTTGTTTGGGGAGGTCGGCCAAGGGTCCTTAAGGTGTTTAGCAATTTTTGACCCAAATGGGGGAGAGGGACATACGTATCACAGCAGTGCCAGGCCGATCAGGAACATAATCTCTATGAATGCGGTTGTGAAGGGTTTCCATAGAGGAGACAATAACTCCTTCTGTGCTGGTACAGGCATTATTGGCATTTGGATATAATCAGTCATGAATGGGTGCCAGTTTGGAGGCTAAATAATATAGGTAGAAGTTGGGGAACACTAATCTGGCCAAGAGGGGAGTCTGTTTCCAGGGCCACTCTGAGGGACCCACCCTTCCAGAGAAATGTAGTACATATGGTTTCTGTGCGTTTAAAAAGTACCTTTGGGATCCTACATGGGGAGTTAGCCAGGACATACAGTCGTTTGGGAAGGTAGATCATTTTAATAATGTTAGCCCTAACCATGAGGTCCTAAGGTAGGTCCATCAGTTTGCGCTAGTAGCTGAGACAACAAGGGGCATAATTTGTTAGTGACAAATGAGGACAGCGGTGATTGAATTATCACCCCCAGGTATCGTAAAGAAGAAACCACCTGTAACTCATATTCCGGATGGATCAAGGGTATTGCAGATTGGTCTAGTGGGAAAAGAGTGAATTTTTCCCAATTCATCCGGAACCCAGAGTAGTCTTCAAAGGTATTGATTATTAACACATTTTTAAGGGAATCATGAGGTTCTGCCAGGTACACCAGAGTTTCATCAGCATATAGAGAAATGCGCTCCTCAATAGTCCCCGCCGGGAGGCCTTTTATCAATGGTGAATCTCGTATTTTAATGGCAAGAGGTTCCATTGCCAGGGCAAACAGGAGGGTAGATAAAGGGCACCCCTGCCTGTTGCCTCTGACAATCCCAAAAGTCTCTGTCACTCGAGAATTGATCCTAATATTGGCCAATGGTGAAGAATAGAGGAGTTGAATTGATGCTATCATGCATGGACCAAAACCATACCCCTGCAGCACCTGGAAAAGGTAAGGCCATTCCACGCTATCAAAGGCCTTCCGTGTATCAAATGACACACAGACCCGCGTGTGTGAACATTCATGGGGATATTGCATGTTATTAAACAAACTTCTAATATTCATTCCGGTGGAACGTCCAGGTATAAAACCATCCTGGTCACTCCCTATTAGTTTCTCAATTACCTTTTTCAGACGGTTAGCCAACACTTTGGCTAGGATTTTAACATCCACATTGATAAGTGATTTGGGACCATAGGAGTCACACTTTAAAGGCTTTATGGGGTTTTAAGAGTAGTGCAATCAGTGCATCAGGCATGGATGGGGGAAGGATCCCCCCCTCCAAGGCTCCATTATATGTTACGAAGGAGAGGACCTAGTAGGTGACGAATTTGCTTATACCATTGGGCCTGGAAAACCATCCAAGCCTGGTGCCTTATGGCTCGGCAGCTGTGAGATTGCAAATGCTATTTCCTCTACCATAAGGGGAGCATCTAATTCCCCTCTCTCCTCATCAGTTAAAAGAGGGAGAGGAATATGCACTAGATAATCAGTCAATTGAGCATCAGAGTAATGGGCTCTAGTGGTGTGGAGAGAATCTATATCTATAATGTCTTATGGAGTATCACGAATTCTTCCCTGTGTGGTCAAAACTGGAAAAATGGAGAAATGAGAGAAATGGAAATTGGAGTGCGATCGGGCCTAGTTAAATAGGCAAGAAGGCGACCTGCTCCAACACCTTTTGTGTAAAAATAAAGCATGCGTCAAGTCCCACAGGCGGAGTTCATATTCCCTACATTTGTGTAGCCATGAATCCTGCTTGGAGGAGTCGGGTTGTGCGACATAGGCGGCTTCTGCTGCCACCATTGCTTCTTCCAATTTCCTAGTACATTGCTGGGCATTTTTACGAAGTACACCCGTAATAGACTTAAAGTACCTCTCAAAACTGCCTGGGATGCCTCCCAAGTAGTGGAAGGATCCGTGGAACCTTGATTAATGCTCCAATAGTCCACCATGCCCTTCCCACGGGCCCACTGTACAATCTCGTCCACTAGCCACTGTGGGCTCAGTCGCCAAATTGCAGGACCTGAGGTAGGAAGGAGGAGGAGATCCACCAAAAGAGGTGAGTGATCAGACACGCCCCCGGGTAGGTAATTCACTGAGGAGACCAGAGGGAGGACATCTGCAGAGGCAAACGCTAAATCAATTCGCGACATGGTATGGAATGAATCAGAGTGGCAGGAGTACTGGAACTCATCAGGATGTTTCCATCTCCAGTTCAGTGAGACCATACACCTGAGTCCAGTCTATAAAGGAGGGATAGGACCTGCCACTCCCCAGTGGGGTCAGTGGTAGGCACAGAGGGATGTCGATCAAGCCTCCATTGTCCCAACTGAAGAACCAATAATTTGAGTAAGTTAAAAGGCACCATCCCAAACATCTAGTATCCGGATGGATGATTTAGTATGTTAGAGTAGGCAACAAAGTGAAGTTTGGGCCAGGTCCAGGTTCAGAACAGCCTTTGTAATCAGTTCCTAGTTAGAAGTTCAGGATAATTGTTTGAGGCCAACTATTTCAGACAATAGAGGCAAAGAAGGCGGTTACCGCAGGCTAGCATCAGGCACAGGTAGGATTGTTCAGTATGTGCAGCTCAACCACTTTTGTCCCTTTTTTAAAAGGATACAACACACGCGTAACTTACAGAAGCCAGGCAGTAGCTTTCAACAGTGAATATTTTATCCTGCATATTTTAGGCTGCAGGATGTTCCGGAGACTATAATTGGGCACTGATCAATGTTAGGTAGCCGACCTCTAATCAGGAGTGTACATAGCCATTAGGAGGCCTCCCAAGGTATATACCAAAGTCAGCAAAGTGGAGCAGGAACCATCTTGTAAGTCAATAGCTCAGTAACATAGGAGTGTGCAGCAAGAGCACCAATCCCGGTAGAAAGAAGCAGAAGTACAGTGTCCCTCACTAGTGGTTACGTCCCCACCGTTGGGGCCAAAATGATCTTCTATCCAGGCCTTAGCTTCCTTAGAATTAGTGTAGAAGTGGGCCTTACCATTGCACACAATTCTCAGTTTAGCGTTCAAGAGCATAGGGTATTGTAGACAGTCTTTCCGCAGGCGATCTTTGCAGAAAAGGATACCTGTTGGCGTTGGCGTTAGACTTTGGCCGAGAAGTCAGGGTATATAGAAATAGTGTTGAAAAACACAAAAGAGAGGGGCGCACCGACCTAGTGCAATACCATAAGACCATTTATTACAATTTTACAAGACATAAAACATACTCACAAACGGAGCAATATAGAAGACCTGTAGATAATTAGTGGAAACTTCTTTCAGGGAACCAGTCTATCTCCACCTCAACAGGGGAACCAGATGGCGTCATACACCAGCCTAACGCGTTTCCAGGGCGAACCCTCTTCCTCAGAGCTTCTGAGGAAGAGGGTTCGCCCTGGAAACGCATTAGCCTGGTGTATGATGCTGTCTGGTTCCCCTGTTGAGGTGGAGATAGACTGGTTGAGGAAGAGGCTTCGCCCTGGAAACGCGTTAGCCTGGTGTATGATGCCGTCTGGTTCCCCTGTTGAGGTGGAGATAGACTGGCTCCCTGAAAGAAGTTTCCACTTATTATCTACATGTCTTCTATATTGCTCCGTTTGTGAGTATATTTTATGTCTTGTAAATTGTAATAAATGGTCTTCTGGTATTGCACTAGGTCGGTGTGCCCCTCTCTTTTGTGTTTTTCTTCAGTTCTTTTTGGATTCCCATGGCCCTGAGGAGCGCAGCAAGACTATCAAGTTCTGAGTGAACGTTACGCCTATAGAGAATCTATCTCATGGTCATTTCTGCTTCTGGTTGATGTATCCGAGCGCAGGAGTTGTTTCTTTATATAGAAATAGTGTTACCATTAAACCTGAGCGGCCCTTTCTCCCTAGCTAAAAACCGAATAGTAAATTTGTCCTGGAAATTGAGAATCCTGGCGATCAGCTGACATGGGGGAGACCCAGGAGATGGTGGCAATGGGGAGGTGCGATGAGCACGTTTAATAAGGAAGGCATGAGACAGGGCTTTGACTCCCACAGCCTCCCTCAGCCAGGAGTGGAGAAAGCGTTCAGGGCAGTTACCCTCTGAGCGCTCTGGGAACCCCACAAATCGGAGATTGTTCCTGCGCAAACTATTCTCCAGGTTGTCCAATTTAGCCCTAAGGGACACCGGTTCGACCGTGGCTGTATGCAAAGTAGCAGATAAGGGGTGCACAGTGTCCTCTAAAGTACTAATACGTTCTTCCGCAGCCCCCGCTCTCTCCTTCAGCCCCTGTACATCTTGTTTCAGCAGAGAAAAGTCTGTGCGGATAGTCTCTATCTGTAATGTGAGTGAGGCCTTGCAATCTTAAATTACCAGCATTATTTGAGCCAGGGGTGGCTCTGCCAGGGGAGAGTCCGAAGCAGAGCTGTCTACAGGGCTTGGCGGGGTATCCCGGGACGTGAGCGGATCATGCTGAATAGCAAATATGGCAGGCCCCAAGGCACTCACCCCCAGAAATGGCTGTAGAGGTGATGCTGCTTGTGAAGATGGCTGCAGCATGTCGTTCATGCCAGCCTCGTGATCGGCGCCATCTTGCCTGCGGAAGCGGCCAAGTTATTCTGTCGTGGATATGGGCGCGGGCAGCCCGTATTTAACCATAATTTCTTCTCCAATAGCTTCCCACGGGTCCTAGGAACAGAACGGTGCCATTGGATCAGGCATCGGGCATATTACTGCACGATCGATTTGATGAGCCTGTTAAGCAGCCCCTCGCTCCACCATTTGGCCACGCCCCAAAGGTTCTTTTAATAGCAGTATTTAGCTAGCACTGTACCCCACAGGAAGCACACCACTGCAGCAGCTTGAGAGAACTTGTAGGGTGCTATACAGGTCCAGGACCATGGTCCACTGCGGTCGAGCCTAGACCCTGAAGACCCCTGCAGGGGTTAGTCTGATCAGGACTGGAGGTGAAGAATTGAGCTAGGTCCCTAGGATTGTCGTGATCAAAGTCGGTACCTTCTGCCTTCTACAGAAAAGCAGCTATGGCTACTGCATTATTTATTACAACCTGTTCTCTGTTCCCAAACTGAATGGAAGAGTACCCCCCATACTGACCTTTCTTACAGTTTACAACATAGACATCCTGGTCTTTTATGTCATGCAGTTTTCAGAGAGGTATTGCTGTCCTCTCTCTATTCCTTTATACTACCCATTCCCACTTGCTGCTTCACTAAAAGCAACCGGTTTCCGTATCCTTCCTTGCAAGCCCCTTTCACAGCTCTCGGAGCAAAGCAGGCGGATGACACAACCATATCAGCTCAGTTCCTGTAAAGCAGAGTCGCTGCGCTCGATGGACAGATGAAAGTAAACTGACTCCACTGTTCATTTCCACCTGACTACCCTCCAGTCCAATCTGCCTAAATGGAAGAGGATGGATCTCCTACCATTTTTTTTGTTTTTGTTTTTTTAGTGGACCAGATTGGTCCCAGAGGTAGACAGGTGTAAATGCACAATGGGAAGTCCATTTACACTTGCCTCTGTCCATAAGAATGCATGGACCATCTGATCAGGTCCACCTGAAAAATCGACAGGTGGACCTGATCAGATGGCTTGTGTGAAAGGGACCTTCAGCTCGGTTCACACTACCGCGACTTGGGATCCGACTTGTGAGACCCCAATTCGCGTGAAATCCCATGTTAGTCAATGAGAACTGTCTTAATTTGCACTACTGAAGCTGCTCTGGCGTTAGAAAAGGTTCCTGTACTACAAGACGACTTCTATCCGACTTGTGTCTATAGACTTTGATGCGAGTCTCCAAGTCAGATCCTCATCTATATTGCTGTGATTTGGATCAGATATTACAGGGAGATAACCCAGGCATTCCCTGAAATGTTGCACTGTAAGTTGGCAGTGTAAACCGAGCCTCAGTCACAAGGGGAGTTGATCTAATTTCATTTAGGAAACATTAGAAGGACTTTCCAAGATTGTTTAATGATGTATGTCCCATCTTGCCCTTTAAATATCTGTTACCACAGCTCGCTGGTGTAAATGAATCCTAAGGATTTGTTTAGGCAGATCAGTTCTGTTTTTGAAATTCACCATTTACTTCAATGGGCACAGTGTGGATGACCGTTCTGAAGCTGTTTTTGACTTGCTTTGCGTTTCATTCCTTTGAACATAGCATGTCCTATTGAGATGTTTACATTGTAAGCACAGCAGGTCAGGCTCAGCCTTTTTGCATTGGAAAGCACAGGTTTTAGCTGTACTATGTTCAAAGGCAAAATACAGCATTATACTACAATTTCCATTTACACAAGCCCTTGAGGCAAAGTTAAATGTTAGTTCGAAGGTCAGGTAATGTTTTGAGACCTGGGAGGATTAAACCTTCTATTTTAGCGACAAAACACCTGCTTACATCTCCTAATTATAGAATAGCAGGCATTCTGTAGTGTGTGTAATAGCAACAATTGATAAATGCTTCCATTGGTAGATATAAGCCTTCTAAAGGATTTTGAAAGCCTTCACAATTAATTGTGAACATCTGTGAACAGCCGTGGCTCCTGTCGGCCTACTTTAGCTGTGCTAGTTCTCTAGCCAAGATTTTTTTTTTAAGTTTTGGATACAGTGAGAAGGGTTAGATCTTCTGTTATGTTAAGCTTTATTTCTCTTTTATAGCTCCTTACCTTAACTACTTCAGCCCAGGAAGGTTTTACCCCCTTCATGGCCAGGCCATTTTTTCCCATACGGCACTGCGTTACTTTAACTGACCATTGCACATTCACACAATGCTGTACCCAAACAAAATTTGTAATTTTTCCCCCCACAAATAGAGCTTTCTTTTGGTGGTATTTGATCACCTCTCGGTTTTTATTTTTTGCGCTATCAACAAAAAAGCCGCCAATTTTACACTCTGCTATAAAAACACATCCAATAAAAAAATCTAATTTCATCAATTTAGGCCAATGTGTATTCTGCCACATATTTTTGGTAAAGAAAAAATACCTATATGTGTATATTGATTGGTTTGCACAAAAGTTATCACATCTACACACTATGTGATATTTTTGTGGCATTTTATTTATTTTTTACTAGTAATGGCAGCGATCAGCGATTTATTGCGGCAGACAGATTGGACACTGAGTGACACTTTTTGGGGACCAGTGACACCAATACAGTGATCAGCGCTAAAATGACACTGGCAGGGAAGGGGTTAACATCAGGGGCGATTAAAGGGTTAAGTGTGCTCCTAGGGAGTGATTTTTACCTGTGTGGGGGATGGTTTAGCTAGAGGAAGAGAGAGACCTGTGTTCCTGATTAACAGGAACACATGATCCCTCTCTGACCGGAACGGCGGTGTGCCTTGTTTACAGCGAAGATCAGTGGGTCCCAATGGCCTTCGCGGAGTGATTGGCTCGCGCTGTGTCCAATCACAGTGGGATCGGGCTGCAAGCAGAGTGTTTGTCCCCCCAGACCCAGAAGAAGCGAACAACATACACGCATGTTTCGCACAGCCGGGCCGCTCTGCCGCAGTAAATGTGTGGTGGGCAGTCCAGAAACAGTTAAAATGGTTGTAAATCCTTGCATATACCCAGTGAAGTGACTGGCCTCAGGTGATACACAGAGATGAAATAAATCCTCCTACATAAGTTGTACCTGTCTATCTGCAGTCTTCTCTTCTCTAGATCCAGTCAAAGCTCTGAATATTTAAAGCCCATCTGAGAGTTGGGAAAAGGGGGCCGAGAGCTGAAGTCACACTCTGCAGAGCTCAGTGAGGAGAACTCTGAGTGCTGATTGTAGGAGAAAAGGACCTCCCCACCCCCCCACCCCCCCCTTCACATAGCACATAGGAGCAAAGGGACAAACCTGAGGCTGTCAATCAGCTGGAGGTCCCTCCCCTTCGTTCTCGTAATTGAGACAAGTACACACCATAAAGGGATATGCTTTGTTCCTATTTCATGTCTGAGGTTTACAAACGCTTTAATGAACAGGTAGCGCTATACTAAAATCTTGATGCAGCTCAAACAGTTATTTTGTTTGATTTTTGTATTTGTGTTGTATTTTATGCTCTTATACTTTTTCAATAAAACTCCTATATTGTAAAAAAATAATTTTGGGTGCAGCATTATCAGATGCCCCAAAATGATTAGCTTTTCTTATTCCGTTTTGTGGGCTGCAACCCCTTCAATGTTCTAGAAAGGGGGAAGGTGTCCTAACACCCCTGTCCTAGGGTAACATTGCTTCTCTATATAGGAAAGGGATGAGATTTATGATGCACAGAGATTCCTCAACATCTTTTCTACACAGTGTGTTTTTTAGGTGAAAGTGTTAAGACTCCCATTTCTTTACGGACTCAGGACACTGCATCTGTGCACCAAAATGCAACTACACGGCATCTGGGCACCTCAAACTAAAAGTGCAGTTTAATTCATTTAATGAATCTCCACCCACAAATTTAAAATTCCCTCCTCTACTCTGCTGCATGTGACCCGAAAGAAAAGTATGATCAAAACAGGTTACATTCAAGGCATGCCCGCTACAGTCGCTCTTAACTGTTAAGCCATCAGGGTGGATAAAATAATCAGATTTTTTATTTTTTATTTAAATCGGATTTTTATGACTTTTATCAATTTTTGTTTAAATAAAATGCCTTTTGGAGTAAAAATCTATCTAAAGATAGTTTTCTATTTAACCTCTTGACGTCCGCACTATAGCCAAAAGACGGCTACAGCGCGGACCTGAATTGGCAGGATGACGTCCATTGGCATCATCCCGTGCATGAGCTGCCTGCGCGCCCCTGCGAGGCGCGTGCAGAGCGCTCTGTGATCACGGAGTATGAGATCCCGGCCCCTTACCACGTGATCAGCTGTCAGCCAATGACAGCTGATCACGTGGTGTAAACAAAAGATCGGCGACAGCGTCAGGGGAAAAAAAGCCGATCACCGGCTGCAGACAGAGGGACATCGGTCCCGCACATGAAGAGGCACTGCTGCCATCTAACATTGCCCACAAGTGGCACCTACAGGTGCACATCAGTGCAGCCTATCAGTGCCCACCAGTGCCAACGATCAATGGCCATCAGTGCTACCAACCAGTGCCCATCTGTGCCTCATCATCAGTGCTGCCGATCAGTATCACCAGTGCCCATCCGTGTGGCCCATCAGTGCCACCTTATCACTGTCCATCAGTGCCACCTCTCAGTGCCCAGTGCAGCCTATTAGTGCCCATCAGTGATGCCTTGCCTCATCAGCGTACATCGATGGAGAAAAAATTGCCTGTTTTCAAAATTTTATAACAAACTATAAAACTTTTTTTTTTTTTTCAAAATTGTTGGTGTTTTTTTCATTTTTTTTTATTTTTGTGAAAAATAAAAAACCCAGCAGTGATTAAATACCACCAAAAGGAAGCTCTATTTATGTTTAAAAAAATGATAAAAAATGTAATTTGGGTACAGTGTACCATGTCATTCAAAGTGCAACAGCGCTGAAAGCTGAAAATTGGCCTGCTCAGGAGGGGGGTTTAAGTGCCCAGTAAGCAAGTGGTTAAGATACAGTAATAATTTAGTTTATTCAGCATGAAATGAAGCTTAGTTATGTAGCATGAGTATATTCTGCAATATTTACATTTTTGGTAAACTCGTGCAATGAGATAATATGCCCTGCAGTGAGTGTACACTACAAACTATATGATTGAAATGGTTCTGATGTTGTTTTACTAACATGACAGCTCCCATACATTTAAAGTGCACCTGTCATTTCAGAACCATCATGGCAGCGCCTGTTAGCGGGCATCCACTCACCTGCTGCCGCCACGTCCCTCACCTTGTGTCACTGCCGCTTCACCAGCCGTCCCATTAAAGTGAATGGGACTGTCGGTGAGTCAACAGCGGGTCAGAGATGACAGTTGCTCTTTAAAAATTATGATTTAAATCGAGTTGATTTATATCAAGCCTTTGTACTATTCATTTAAATCAACTTGATTTAAATCAAATCTACCCTGTAAGCCATCAAATGGTTGGTGCCGTGCTTGATCACGTGCAGCATCGTGTCAACTGCCGATCAAGCGGAGGCTATGATGTCTGCTTCCTTGGCTGTAAAGGGCAGGAGGGTTTCATTTTGCTATAAGCAGCACCTCATTTTAACCAAGTTTTTTTTTTTTATTCCACTTAAATGATGGTTAACCTTTGCTAGAAGCATCTTTTTTGAAAAAAAAAAAAACCGTTGCTATATACATTGAACTTTACTGACAGAATACAGCTTTTGTTGCTGAGGATCATCATCTGTTATCAGTCTATAAAATATCAAACAGGGAAGATAAAATGGGGTGTCAGTTATTTGATTAGCGTGACTCCCTTGTGTCTAATTATATCTCCCTGCATTTCAGAATCATTTTTAATGACAGCCTAGCCTTACAGTAAGGATGAGTCATGGCTTCTATTTAAATGAAAGCATACAGCATTCCTGTGTTGTGACAGATATGTTCTACAAGTTTTTATTGTTATCATAAAGGTCAGATAAAACGGTACATTTTGTGTAAGCCAGCTCTTTGACTTTGTTTTCTGGATTTGAATGTAAATAAGAGAGTGCTTCTTGTTTTATGTGTAGATAACTGTTTAAATCTAAGAGAGATTTATCATGAGATGTATCATATATTCATATAGTGTATGACCACGCATGGCCTAAAATGCTTCTACCCAAAGAAACATCATTGTCAAAAGTTGGTTTTACGTATAAGTCTGTTGTCTATCTATTCAGCTTATAATAGTCCATTCATTCTCAGTTTTACCCTTATCTTAGTAAGGAAAGTAATGGTCGGCACCCAGGATGACCTCCAAAAAACTAGTATTTCTTTATCCACAAAGTGGTTGTAAGCTCTTTACAACCCCTTTAAACTAAAGGTAAGGCTATAATCAGGCTTACCTGTAGGTACCCTGCACATTTCCTAAACCTGCATGGTTTAGGAGATATACACTGTACTCACATGTGCCGGCCTCATCGGCCCATGCGCAATGAAGAAATGGGCCGTTGTGCCGTTTCTTCACTGTGATCATGCCGCGACTGGCGGCTCCCGTGTGCATGTGCGAGAGTGATGTCAAGCGACTCCAGCCAGTCACAGCGCCGGAGTCTGCGGCCTAAGGAAGGAAGAGGGGTGGTGAAGATGGGACGCTTCCTACTGCGCGGACAGCGTGGGCGTCGATTTCAGGTAAGTGGCACACAACAGGCTAGTATGCTTTTACTTTGCAGGGTAATAAATAGGAAGTAAAACCCATCAGGGTTTACTTCCACTTTAACGACCGGGCCTATTTTTTACACTTGGTGTTTACAAGTTAAAATCAGATCTCATATTTACCCTAAAATGCAATAAAATAAAAAAATGACAGTTCAAAAAAAAAAAAAGTCCCCTTTTAAGAGCTTTTGACGGAAGGGACGTTTGACGCTGCTTCCGCCAGTCAATGCTATGGAGCCGAGTGGGCAGTATCTTCCAGTCACTCGGCATCCAGTGCTGGGGTGGGGCGGACCCAATTGTCTCTTTCGCTACCGGCGGAGACAACGGAAAAGTGGCTGGAGGGGGGTGGGCACCTCTCCTGCCACTGATAAGTGATCTCGTGCTGAATCCACCGCAGAAAACACTTTTATCAGACGCAGAAATGGCTGCTATACCTATCTGCTACCATAGCAACGGTGTTCAACTTCAAAGGACCACCGTATATACACGATCGGCGGTCCGGAAGTGGATAAGTAAACCTGTACAATGCTGTAAATTAGCCTACACATTTAAGACATTAGTCCTTAGCCATGACTAAGGACTAACGTCCAAAACGAATAGGCTGTTTTAGAGCATTGTACATGTTTACTTAATAAAGAAATACTATTTTTTTGGATGTCATCCTGGGTGCCAACCATCCCTTTCCTTAGGCCCCTTTCACACATGCTGTCAGATCAGGTCCACCTGTCCATTTTTTCAGGTGGACCTGAACAGACGATCCATTCACTTCTATGGCACGAAGGATGTCAGCGGTGACATGTTCGCTGACCTCCGCCGTTTTCCGATCCGGTCCGCCAAATCCAGACGAATGGAAACCCTATATTCCATCCGTCTGGCGGATCGAATGAAAATGGATAGGCGGATCCATATTCATTCAATGTCCCATAGAGGACAGCGGGGCTCTGATAGATTTGTCTCTGCTGTGCAAAGATGGACCTATCATTCGCATGCACGGCAGGGATCAATGGATCGATCTCTGCTGAGCAAGTCGAGTCTGTGAAAGCGGACAAGCTCTGTGTGAAAGGGGCCTTACTCTGATACGTTGGAGATGTTATCAGTAAGTATGGGCTCGGACGTGTTCGGAACTGCACGTATCCGATCCCGCCCGGAAGTTTGCACTGTGCAGCGCTAATCACAGGCAGTGAGGCATTTCCCGATGCACGGCTGTAGCAATCGGGAAATGTTTCACTGCCTGTGATTAGCGTGGCGAAGTGCTAACTTCCTGGTGGGATTGGACACGTGCAGTTCCGAACATGCCTGAGCCCATTCCTGGTCAACAGCCTCAAGGTTTGAACACCGGGCGGAGCTTTTATGTGGGAAGGTTTAATGCCTATACACCTGTTATCCTATTCTTAGCCTGGAGAAAATTTGACTTCAGGGTTGTTGTAAATAAATTGGAAAATGGATTATTATTATTATACAGAATTTATATAGCGCCAACAGTTTACGCAGTGCTTTGGAATGGGTCATAACCTTTCCCTGAGGAAGAAAAGAACACACATGGTATCAAATGCAGGATTTAATAAAGGCAATACATTTTATCCTCATCTCTGCACAGTTCTGGTTGTCATACTGGCTGTACCAGAAAATGTAGCCTTAAAACTGTAAAGCTTGGCCATGCTCTGCTCATATTGTGTCCCACTCTTAATCTGCCTAAATCTGAACTGTGGCGCACTACCAGGTTCAGCAGGTTTGCAATGACAAATTAAAGAAGCCTGGTGGGAAATATTTGGCTGAATAATGATGCATCCTATAAGATGCAGTGATTGGGTATTCCTCCATCTTTGGTGTTTACATGCAGACCAAGAGAAATCTAAATGTGTATGGCTAGTTTTGGTGTTTCTTATATTTATATTAAACTGCTCAGTTTAATACTTACGCCACATTTACTAAGTAAGGCCCCTTTCACGCGATCGGCCCTGCTCAGATCCGCCTGTCCATTTTTCAGGCAGATCCGAGCGGGCCACCCATTGACTTCTATGGGCAGATGGATGTCTGCGGAGATGTGTCCGCTGGCACCCACTGTCCGTTTTCATCCGATCTCGCCATAGAGAACAGCTGGGATCTGACAGGTCTGTCCCTGCACAGTGAGCAGAGAAGGACCTGTCATCCGCCTGCTCAGTTGGGCATCAACGGAGCGATCCCCCGCTGACCTGGCGGAGTCTGTCCAACAGATCCGCTCCATGTGAAAGGGGCCTAATACAGTTAAAATAAAAATTGTAACATTCTGTTTCAAGAGAATGTACAGTGATATTTTTCCTTGTTTGCCACAGCACTGGAATCGGGAAGTTTGCCTAATCCATCATTTATTTATTTTTTGTCACTTTTATAATTCCTATTTGGTTGTGGCAGAAGTCTCCTGCCTGAGCTTTACTGGAGGGAGAGTTGGATTGTATCTTTTACCCGGCCAGTCTGCTTTTTTTGTCCTACCTCTCTTTTGGTACAAACATGTACATTCTCTTGATACAAATATGTTCATGCCATGATGGTTTTTTTTTTTTTTTTTTTTTTTTTTTT
>BLSH010000572.1:790262-834220 GCA_018402905.1 Glandirana rugosa
TATATATATATATATATATATATATATATATATATATATATATATATATATATATTTAGACAAGTCTATACTATTTAGTCACTCATCTCGTTTGGATTTATGTAGATGTTATATATATATATATATATATATATATATATATATATTATATATATATATATATATATATATATATATATATATATATTTAGACAAGTCTATACTATTTAGTCACTCATCTCGTTTGGATTTATGTAGATGTTACTTGACATTTTTACACGTTACTTAGTACGTTTAATAATTTATTTACTATCGTTATATATATATATATATATATATATATATATATATATATATATATATATACACACACACCTATTTTATATATATATATATATATATGTATATATATACACACCTATTTTATCTAGATGTGTATAATTTATTGATCTGGGGCCTTTGCACTGATAGCGCTTTTTGCTGTTTGTAATATTTTTTCTGTTGTAGTGTGATGAGTGCACAATTTGTAAAATGTATTCAATAATGTAATCTAGTCAAAAATACTGAAATTTGCTCAGTTGCAGAATTGTTGCTGTTGTCACTTTCAGTGTCTGATGATAAATTTCCCCACCAATCAGTATCACTCAATTCTGCAAATGATTCTTATTTACGATCGCTGTTTTCTAGCTGGTCAAATAACGCTTTTGACGTAAAGGGACGCTTTTTTGGATGCCATGGACATTCTCCAGTTTCCAGGCAGAAAGAATGGCACATATAAAAGTGCATGCAGGGCAATGGACAAAGCACTAGGGACAAAGGCGATGTGAAATGATTTCATACAGTAATGTAATCTTACAGATTACAGTCTACTTACTGTATGTGTTATGTGTGTTTCGCTCTTTGAATTTTCCCCTGGGCTCCGCCCCCATGCAACACTCGCAGGGAACGGAGCCTGGAACCCAGAGGCATCAGGCGAAGATTCCGCCGGAGGACATAGCGGGGCGACATTGCAGGAACCAGGGGACAAGGTAAATAACTTTGCCCTGATCCTGCGATGCAATCCCAAGTGTGGCTCGGGGCTACCACTTTTGGTAATGAAAACTCACCCTGAGCCACACTCAGAAATAACGCTAAGGAGGTTAAATGCATTCTAGGTGCATCAAAACGAAGGTGTATAAATTCTTAGTTTGTTTTGTTTAAAATCAGTCACAGCTTAAAGCGGAGTTTCACCCATTTAAAAGTCAGCAGCTACAAAAAGTGTAGCTGCTGACTTTTAATAAAAACACACTTGCCTGTCCCGCGGTTCGGCCACCCGAAGCCTCACCTCCTCTCCACGGCGTTGGCATTGCAAGTGTGGGCGCCTGGCTGTTGTGCGCCGGGCAATCTTCTGGGAACTGTGACCTGTCCCAAGAAGATTGCAGGGATGGTGGTAGGTGAATTTTTGTCCGGTGCCAGGTGCAGAAGTGGGAGCTGGGTACCTCTGAAAACTAGGTACCTGCTCCCCGCCTCCCCCAAAAAAATTACATGCAAATTGTGGCATGTCAGGGGGTCACCAACACTTAAAGCGTGGAACACCACTTTAAAGTGGTTTGTCAACTCATGACAACCACTTTAAACTACAGGTAAGCCTATAATAAGGCTTACCTGTAGGTCCCGGGAATATCTCCTAAACCTGTACGGTTTAGGAGATATTCCCTGTATCTGCATGTGCCGACATCATCGGCACATGTGCACTGAAGAATCGGCCCCCAGGGTGCCGCTTCTTCTGTTGACGTGCCGTAAATAACGGCTCCCGTGCGCATGCGCGGGAGTGACGTCAGCGCGGCTCCTCAAACCACAGAGCTGGAGCCTGCGCTGTGATTGGATGGAGCCGTGGACCAGGAAACATGTCGCCGGTCACAGTGGTGTGCCAGGACCGCTGCCAGGACCGCTGCAACAGCTTTGTTCCAAGGTAAGTATTTCATAATGAGCTAGTATGTAACCTTACTTTGCAGGCTTTTTTTTGGGGTGGGGGGGGGAATTTACAACCACTTTAAGTAGAAATGCCTGTTACCTGCCAGCATGCTGCAGTGTGGGACTCTTGCATCCTGTGTGGAAGCATTAATTTATCTTTGTAGAGATTTTACATGGCTCCTGCTGAGTCAGAGCCAAGGCTCTCCAATCAGTGGGGAGGGGAGTATGTTCGTTACTGATTGCAGTGCTATAGGTCTGACTCACTAGGGGTAAGAGCTAGGATTTCTACAGTGAGACCACTGCTTTCCTACAGAGAGCAAGGGTCCCATGCTGCAGTATGCTGGCAGGGGATGGGCGTTTCTACTCAGGCCTTTGCTGCTAAGATATCGATCTGTGTTTTAATGCATCTGAAATGATGTAGCTATGTTAAACTGAATGTTTAATTGAGTTTTAGTGCCTTAAGTCATTCATCCTTTGCATCATACAGTAAGGCAGAGGTGCCCAACCCTTATTATAATCTACATTCCGATATTCTAGGTCGTGATAAGTTACTTCGCTTTGAAACTGTAGCACATGAAATCATTTAGAGGGGTTATTTTCAAATATTTTATTTAACCCACAAGAGGCAGATCCAAGTCATTACATCCATAATGTATAATCACCAAAATATCCAAGCAAATTGCATGTGGCAAAATTAACCATGAAACCAAAGTAGAATACACATTACAGCATCAGAATACAGTTCAGGTAGCGAATATCGTGTCATTCTAAATTCTAAGAAATGAACCACTTAACGTAGATTATGGGGCTGCCTACACCATTTTCCATGTAAGTAGTATACAGGGGTTATTTTCTTTGCACTACTGATTTCAGTCCATTCAACTAACCAAAAATGTTTCAAATTGCAGTCTTTAAAATGAAAGTACTACTGGCATTGATTTACGTGTCTTTTCTAGTGAGCTCACCAATGGATGAAGTTTTGGCTTCCCTAAAACGTGGAAGTTTTCATCTGAAAAAAGTGGAGCAAAGGATGCTGGCACCTTCTCCCGATGAGGACGACAGCAATAATATATTGGCACAAATCAGGAAGGGGGTGAAACTGAAGAAGGTGCAGAAAGATGTTTTAAGAGAATCTTTCACACTTTTGAGTGACACAGACCCGCTAACACGCAGCATTCATGAGGCACTTAGACGAATTAAAGAGGCTTCACCTGAATCGGAGGATGAAGACGAGAGTTTGCCTTGCACAGACTGGGAAAATTAGCTGGTGGTAATATGTTCTTTTAATATTTATTTGAGTATCATTAATTAACCTTAATGATTTGTGACACTGGTGGCTTCAGATTTCAAGAGATAATTTACACTAAAACCAAAATTTTACATCTAAGAATGGTTTTCTGACTGTGGAATAATTACAATAAATAGAACATTAAAAAGGTTAGTTAAGCTTTACTCGTTTTGCCAGAGATCAACTTAAAGTGATTGTAAAGGATCATTTTTATTTTTTTTAAATAACAAACATGCTATACTTGCCTCCTCTGTGCAGTTGGATTTGCGCAGGGCAGCCCAGATCCTCCTCTTCTTGGGTCCCTCTTCTGCTCTCCTGGCCCCTCCCTCTGGTGAGTGCCCCCTCAGCCAGCAGCTCTCTATGGGGGCCCCAGGCTAAGTCACAGCTCTGTGTATCCATTCAGACACAGAGCCCCAACCCAGCCCCGCCCTCTCTCTCCCGATTGGCTGACTAATTTTGATTGACAGCCATGGGAGTCAATGGCGCTGCTGCTGTGTCTCAACCAATCAGTCCTGGACAGCTAAGACACTTGTTGACATCGCTGGAGAGAGAATGGGATCAGGTAAGTGATTAGGGGGTGCTGGGGGGGAGGCTGAAACTCACAGAAGGTTTTTTATCTTAATGCATAATGAAATAAGATAAAAAAAACCTTCTGCCTTTACAACTCCTTTAAAGCAGAACAAAGCCTCCTATCCTTTACAGCCAAGGAAGCTGCCATCTGTTAGCACAAGCAGCTGTTAGTTATCCTTCACAGCATGCCTTGAATGTAATGGTTTTGGAAAACTGTTAAATCAGTGGGTTTTATTACGCTTTAGGCTCGGTTCACACTGCCACCACTTGGGATCCAACTTGTGAGACTCCAAGTCACATGACATTTAAAATCCCAGGTCAAAGTCGCTCCGACTTTAGAAAAGGTTCCTTTACTACTTCAAGGCGACTTCTATCCGACTTGTGCCCATAGACTTTAATAAAAGTTGCCTCCAAGTCGAATCCTTATCTTAATTGATGTGATTTGGATCCTATATTACAGGGGGATTTCACAGGCATTCCATGAAGTTGCTTCAAAGTCGCGCAACTTTCAGGTCTCGGCAGTGTGAACCGCACATAAAGGGGTGGGAAGCTCCTCAGGTCACACAATTGCTACACCGTTTAATGTCATGCCTAAATCAGGTTTCCCAATTCATGAGTGTACAGATCTGTAATAAAAATCGAGCCTTTTAGGTGAAAGGAGGGCAGATAACTAAGCCACTCATTTATTATGAAGAGTGGATATCACTAGCCGCTCTACGTTGTGTTGTGCTTTATACCGTGACCCTTTCCATTCATAAAAATGGGGCCATGGTATTTCGTATATATATATATATATATATATATATATATATGTACAGTGTGGAGTACAATGAGTTTTTTTCTGCTTAAGGGACTAGAGAGAGCTCAATTATTGAAGTTCAGATAAAAAATGTAATACTGCAGTTTACAGGTCTGTAAATATGGTGATTGCATTTGTTTTGATTTTTTTAGGGAAAGAACATTTTCATCAAGTACAGAACTTATCTGTTACATTATCCCCCCTCCCCCCGTTAATTGAAACAGATTTAGATTAAGAAAAAGGGTAAATTTGTAAAGTGTAATTCAGGAAAAATTATTAAGACACACCCACCTTCTTCACCTCTACCCCTGACAAAGAATATACCCACACCTAGTGTGTCTGAGCTATGTGTGAATATGTCTTCACATTCAGGTACAAACACTCTGCTATGAAAGTTAAAGCCCAACTGGTCAAAATAAAAATTCCCACACAGTGGAGTACAGAAAGCTGTATACTCACCTGATCCTCTGCTCCAGTGGCAAACTGCGCTTTCCCAAGATCTAGCAGTGGACTGTTCCACCGAATAAAACTGTTAGACCACAGGGGGGCAGGAGCTGCAAGGACTGGTCTTGTGCTGGGAGTATCAGAGATTAGGTATGTATATATACACTTTCCTCTCCCCTAGAAAAAAATCGAGCAGTTAATCCGTGCAATGCGGGCACAGCAGCACTGCATGGAGAAAAATGTATATTGCCCAGAGTTCAGCTTTAAAGCTTTATGCATATGTGAAAGAGGTGGAAATGGATGCTTCACGCAAAATTATAGTCTCTCAAAAAACAATGAAAACTCAAAAGCCTTTGTAAGTCCATTAGAATTAGGATTTTTTACTACGTAACTTCACATCATTAGGACAAGCATATATAGAGTATCTCACAAAAGTCAGTACACCCCTCACATTTTTGTAAATATTTTATTATTCTTTTCATGTGACAACTCTGAAGAAATGACACTTTGCTACAATGTTAAGTAGTGAGTGTACAGCTTGTATAACAGTGTACATTTGCTGTCACTTCAAAATAACTCAACACACAGCCATTAATGTCTAAACCGCTGGCAATAAAAGTCAGTACACCCCTAAGTGAAAATGTCCAAATTGGGCCCAAAGTGTCTGTTTTGTGTGGCCACCATTATTTTCCAGCACTGCCTTAACTCTCTTGGGCATGGAGTTCCCCAGAGCTTGGCCAGTCCATCACCTTTACCCACAGCTTCTTTAGCAAGGCAGTGGTCATCTTGGAGGTGTGTTTAGGGTCGTTCTCATGCTGGAATACTACCCTGCGGCCCAGTCTCCGAAAGGAGGGGATCGTGCTCTGCTTCTGTATGTTCAGTAGCTGCAGCACTCGTGCAGCCTCAGACCATGACACTCCCACCACCGTGCCTGACTGTAGACACACTTGTCTTTGTACTCCTCACTTGGTTGCCGCCACACACACTTGACACCATCTGAACCAAATAAGTTTGTCTGGTCTCATCAGACCACAGGACATGATTCCAGTAATCCATGTCCTTAGTCTGCTTGTCTTCAGCAAACTGTTTGCAGGCTCACTTGTGCATCATCTTTAGAGGAAGAGGCTTCCTTCTGGGACGACAGCCATGCGGATCAATTTGATGCAGTGTGCGTCTGAGCACTGACAGGCTGACCACCTACCCCTTCAACCTCTGCAGCAATGCTGGCAGCACTCATACATCTATTTTCCAAAGACAACCGGATATGGCGCTGAGCGTGTGCACTCAACTTCTTTGGTTGATTATGACGAGGCCTGTTCTGAGTGGAACCTGTCCTGATAAACCCCCTGTATGGTCTTTGCCACCATCTTTATGTAGAGCAACAATTCTTTTTTTCAGATCCTCATCAAGTTTTTTCCCATGAGGTGACATTTTGAACTTCCAGTGACCAGTATGAGAGAGTGAGAGCGATAACACCACATTTAACCCACCTGCTACCCATTCATGCCTGAGACCTTGTAACACTAATGAGTCACATGATATCGGGGAAGGGAAAATGGCTAATTGGGCCCAATTTGGCCATTTTCACTCGGGTGTACTAACTTTTGTTGCCAGCAGTTTAGACATTAATGGCTGTGTGTTGAGATATTTTGAGGGGACAGCAAATTTACACTGTTATACAAGCTGTACACTCACTACTTTACATTGTAGCAAAGTGTCATTTCTTCAGTGTTGTCACATGAAAAGATAGAATAAAATATTTACAAAAATGTGAGGGGTGTACTCACTTTTGTGAGCTACTGTACATACAGTGTGTACAGGCTGATTACACAACATAAGTTGGGTATCGCCGTACGCCGGATTTGGAATAATTTTCCGCACACTGAGTTTTGGAAGAATATTTCTAGGGCCCTCATATATAGTTCACCTATATAATTTTAGGTATCCGTTTGTCCCCATTCTGTAGGCACAAATAATTTTCAGGCCTGACATATTAAAAGAGAATATTTTATATTTTACCAACCATTGTGGATTATATTGCATTTGTGTGCACTAAAATTAGTATGTTTTTTTTTTTTTACACCTGCGCAATGTTGTGTGACATAAACGTTTACCATCTTTTTATCCTATACATCCTCTGCTTTCAGAAAATGCATGATGTTTGGGGTGGTTAAAGCGGAACTTTGCCCATAACAACTTGATAAAATATAATGTTCTTTAGCAAGGAACATACATTTCACATTAATAATTATGCTACCAAAATGAGTGTGCGCTCTAAATTGCCTCCATCATTGCTCCTGTTTCTTCTTGCTGGAGCCTGCTATTTGCTGAAGCCCCTGAACAGCAATAAATCATTACACGGAACTAAACCCATCACTCTAACAGTTTCAAAAAAATGTTACGTTCCTGGAATGCCGGTATTGCTAACTCACATTTGCTTGTGTTCGCAACCAAACTGTCAAACCATCTAATGGCCGGTGTCATAAATGATCACATGTGCAGCACCATGGCAGTTGCAAATCAAACAGAAGCAGACTCCTTGGCTGTGTAAAGGATAGGAGGGTTTAATTCCACTCAGCAGATCGGCCTCTACAAACTCAGCAGTGCCTAAAAATGGAGATCAACTGAGCATGTGCAGAACAGGGTGAAACCGTGTATTGAATTTTATATATTGTAGATGCTTATTTTTAATGTTTTACATATCTATGCCTGCGAAAAGGGCCAGCCTGAAGTCCTTTAGCAGGACTTAATTTTCTGACTAAAATTCCACTTTAATTTAGATTGAAGGTTGTCAGCGGATCGGCCTCTGCAAACTCGGCAGTGCCTAAAAATGGAGACCAACTGAGCTGGGCAGAGCCGGGTAAAACAGTCTATTACTGAAATTTAAAGTGGTTGTAAACCCGCTTATATACTAGGGCCAAAACAAATAATTGATTACGAAAATAGTTGTCAACTATTTTCATAATCGATTAATCGGCCAGCTGATTAGTTGGCCTGCATACAGAATGCCTTATTTGTTTACATATCAGGACATACAGTGCAGCACGCATACAGCTCAGTACACCGTCCATACATGTCAGTAAGTACCTGAGAACTTGTGAATGTGAGAGGAGCAATGCCTCATGGGAAATGTAGTCCTGGGCAGGAAGTGAATGGTTCTAAAGGCAGAAGATTTTTTACCTCGCTATTGGGGCACTCTGAAAGCAGGAGGAGCCAGAAGTGTCGGTGGGGACCCCAGAAGAGGAGGATTGGGGCTGCTCTGTGAAAAACCATTACACAGAGCAAGTAAGTAGAACATGTTTGTTGTTTTAAAAAAAATACTTTAACCACTTTAGCCCCACTTTTTCGATACAGCACTGTGTCAGTTTAACTGACAATTGCGCGGTCGTTGCGATGTACCCAAACAAAATTGACGTCCTTTTTTTCCGACAAATAGAGCTTTCTTTTAGTGGTATTTGATCACCTCTGCCGTTTTTATTTTTTTTTACTATAATCAAAAAAAGTGACAATTTTGAAAAAACATTTTTTTTTTACTTTCTGCTATAATACATATCCAAAAAAAATATATAAAAAAGAACAAATGTATTCATCAGTTTAGACCAATATATATATATATACACATACTTCTACATATTTTTGGTAAAAAAAAATCGCAATAGGCTTATATTGATTGGTTTGCACAAAAGGTATTGCGTCTACAAACTATGGGATAGATTTAGGGACTTTTATTTTTTAAAGTAATTTTTACTGGTAATGGCGGTGATCTGCGATTTTTAGCTGGACTGCGACATTGCGGGGGACAAATCTGACCCCAAATTACTCTTGACATTATTACATTGATTAGTGCTATAAAAATGCACTGATCAATGTAAAAATTACACTAAGAAGCGATCAAGTGTTTAACTGTGTTCTCTGGGTGTGTTCTAACTGTAGGGGGGATGGGCTTACTGGGACATGACAGAGATCACTGTTCCCGATCACTGGGAACAGAAGATATCAGTCGTCATCTGGCAGAACGGGGATCCGCCTTGTTTACATAGACAGATCCCCGTTCTGCCTCTGTACACGGCGATCTCTGGTCGCCCACGCCGTACAGCTACGGCGGTTTGCGCAGGAGAGACCGGTATTGTGCATTATAGTTAAAATGACCATATCCATAAAAAATCCTTCCACCCTTCATATAGCTTTATGTCTGACTCTTAGTTAAAATGCCCATATATCCTACTTCTGGGTGTATTTATTATTATATATATATAATATACGGTAAGTGATCTATATTATTACTTTCGCTGTTTCACAGTATACATGAACCCCTTATAGTGGCGATTATCTGCTCTTTTTGTACTATAAAGCCACTGCACAGAGCAGTATAACATGTTTGTTATTTTTATAGAAAAAAAAAAAAAACAAGACTTTAAAATCACTTTAAGCCAGTGTTACTTCATTAGGTGCTTACACCTAACGTATTGAACATATTGTGTGATATCTTTTGTTTGCATTGAATAGGTTCTTGGCTGACATTACTGTATTGCAGCAGAGAGCAGAGCGGAGGTGATTATTTTTGCTGCCACAAGATGAAGAAAAGCCTACGAGGAGGAAGAAGCAAATCCTTCTGGTATATACGTAGAGGAATCTCTACAGTTTAGACAATGATAGTTACCGCTGAAGCAACCCACCAGTACACTTACAGCTTAGAAGCCAGATGGATTTCATGAGCCCTCCGCTGCTTCCAGAAGCACTTTTTCCATTAAGCTTGGTGGCCAGTTATCAGTTTGAGTTTTTTTATTCTTTTATTATTACGATTATGGCAAACACTATTGATTGATTAGTGAAGTTGGAGTTTACGAAGGACATCTATGAAACTCTAATCACTGGATGCACTGAATCTGATTCTCTTGAAGGAGAGTGAATAGTACTGACCTCTGTGCAGCAGCAGTATCAGACACTGTATTGCCCAACTCTACACTGTCCTCTGTTTACTAACTAGAGGTTAAAGTGACCCAAGATTTCTATGAAGAGAAGACCAATATCAAGAGTCAAGTATAACTCAAGTAGTTGGAAAATCATTCCGTATGTCTCAATAGGATATTTACACTTCACCTCCAACTAGCTGGCCACTGCAGATAGCATGTGTTCATGGTCTACAAGACTGCCAGACCCTCATCACCGTCTGATTAATTACCATTCTTTTTATCCAATAGCTGCTCACATTTGCTATAATAATAATAATACTCTTTTTACTACATGTGTATTAGGGGGCAGTGCATCATTTTAAAATTCCTATATATTTTTTTCCATTTTTACGATTTAATTGCTTTTATGGTTTGTCTTAATTATTTTATGCAATATCATTTTGACTTCCTTTCAGCGATCTGAGGGAAAATGCAAAACATATTTATATATTGATCAGAAAAGGTAGTATTATTTTCTGTGTGGATAGTTTTTCTTTATTATGGTTGCTTTAAATTTTGCATGTGATTTTTAGTTTGGGGAACAAGCAAGAGGACCAGCAAGTCACCTGATTTTATTTACACTGTCTGGCCGTTAAGTTAAAAATGTAAATGTAGATTCTGACTTAAATATATAACTGAAAAGAAGACTTTCTGCTTATTTTTGATAGAAGAGGCTGGTCTTGCTTATATTAGCTGAAATTCTGGTTTGCTGGCATGAGATACTTAAAAAGTTTCAGCATAGGTGTCTTGTTTTAGAACATTGCATGTATAGTTCTGGATTGGCGTTAGGAGGACCAACAATTTTACTTTTATAGGTCTCCCTCTGCACTGTACAAAACCCAAGCTGTCCCTTTGTGTTCATCACTACGTTATTGGGTAATTGGTCCTATTAAAACACCAAAATCTTTACTTTTGTTATAATGCAATATTTGTATTGTCCTTAGTTGGCCAATCCCAGGAGCCAGGTAATCAACATTACAAGCAGTGACTATCTTTTTCGTTTGCATCTTTTGGTATTGATGGAATGTTGGATGGATGTTCCCCTGCCTCTGTTTGGTGGTCATACACAATCGGAACGTTCAGCCTTCAACTTTTATATCATAATTCTCTTTAAGTGACTGATTAATGTTGTACATGTTAGGATTCATTTGTGTGGCTGATTTTTGTTTCTGATCTTAAAGTGTTACTAAACCCAGGACCCTGCATTCACTCTATTTGGTCTCCTACAGTACACAGAACATGGAAATGCAATTATTTTTGTAAATATAAACTGCTAAATACCTTTTCTCATCAGCAGTATATCGTAGTCTTATGACTCCTATCAGTGTCTGGTTAAAGCTTGTAGGAGGAGTTTTCATTGTCCTATGAGCCTGTATGATCCCCCCCCCAAAAAAAAACTCTCTAGCAATGCACACCAAATTGAGCATCTGCAGAGTGCCTTCAAGGCTCTGTACCATCAGGAGATGGATTTGGGACCGTAAAAGAAGGGGAGGATCAGAGAATACAGGATCAAACAGCCTTTTCACGCAATGTGGAGGATTAAGCCCTTAAGTTTCACAGTAAATATAACCAGCATGCTTTCCATATACAGACTGATTTTGCTGTTGTGGGTTTAGTAACACTTAGTTCAGCCATCATTTTCAGACCTCCTAGCATAACACCATAAACCATTGTCTTTGATTAAAAAAAATTGAAATAGGTTATTGGTAGTTTTTTCAGCAAGGTCGGGAAATCGTTGCAACCAATTTTTCCTCTTTGATCAGCAATAGAACTACTTTTGCAACTTCAAGTGACAGGATTATTTGTTACATTCATCAGACGATTATCATGTTTATACAACATTAGTCTGTATTTGCTTCCCTTAGTACTGCCCGCTGGCTCCTGCCGAGTAGTAAATAGCTGCTGAATTGTATTTTGTGTTACCTATTGTATATATCAAGGGGGGACATCCATGTTTAGTATTGGATGTGATTGAAGGGGCCACACCTAACACAATCAAACCTTTTGCAAAATGGAATTGTTAGAAAAGAACAGAGTCCGCGTTACACGTAGTAACCAGTTCCCATTTTTCTTTCCTTCAGTTTTTATACATGTATGAACCATGAAGTGTGTTGTAAAGTAGTCATATGTGACTTTGCTTCAACATATTTTTTGCTTCTGTGGTCGGCGTCTTGTTTAATCTTCTTGCGTTAAAGATCTAAATCTTTGCCGGGTCAGGTGGGTAGTTGGATTTGGTTCCTCTTTCACTTTTATGACCCAAAAGTGCAGCCTTATGAATTTTTACTGTCATTTACCAACCTGAGTTTTTAGATCTAGGTTCTGGTGGTTTACCTGAGAATTGAGGAATTGTGTAGTAGAATACTTGCCTTGGGTAGATGTAAGCATTGTAGCTAAATGGTCTCTTTATTTCTTTGCGTGTCTATATTGGAGTCATACCTGTATAGTTTGGTTAATCACTTAGATAACGTTTGGCATGATATTTCCAAAGCATAACCTATGCAATAAACCATTTTATAGAGTCAAAATGCTAGCTCAGCACCGTGTATGCTGTGGGAAGTGAAGCCCTTGTGGTGGAATTGTAAACATTAATTCCTATGTTTGGAGCATGGAAATGTAGACCCTTGTTCCTCCTTATGGGTAATTATGTTAGCCAGTCAAAGTTTTTTTTTCCTGCATGACCCTTGTGGAGGGCTCATAGGAAGCACTCTTAGACTCCAGCTTTAGGAAGTGCATAATTTATTATTAAATATATTATTATTTCACTAGAATAAAGCCATCCTGTTCAATCTATTGCCTAGCTTGATACCGGTAATTGTGGATAATGTTTAGTGGCACTTGGAAAGCCACATACTACTTTAAGGCAGCCACGAACATTAAATGATTGAACGCTTGCGATGTCAGCATGCTCCGATAATGCATGCACTCTTTGCAGGGCATGTATTTAGAGGGATCCATGGCCTTCTTTTGTTTGTGTTGCAATTCTGTTGGCTGCTGTGTGGCCCGAATGGCTGGATTCCCCTAAAGCCCATTCATTGTATAATTTACTAGTACAATTTTTTCCTTTAGATTTACCAAAACCATATAATATGAGGTCAGACCTAAACACTTTCAATGTGTATGCAATCAGGAAGACCCTTGCACTACGTAGTTGAAGGTAAATCTAAAGGAAATGAAATAAGAAAATTGTATAATATATGGCCAGTTTGAAGGGTAAGTTCACCTTTACAGAAAAATCTGTAAGGTGAACTTACACAGCATGCCCTCCTCATCCCCCCCGGTCCCGCTCACCTGCAGCACGGCAATCTCCCGTTCTGAACCCTGCTTTAGCCGCCTCACGGCTCCGGGGCTTAGAAACCTCCGGAGCTTAATCTCCTAAACGTACCCTGTCAGGAGGGATGTTTAGGAGCATTCTAATTGGTCGGCGTCACATGGGCGACGCCGACCAATCAGAACCCGCGTAGCCCATTCTCTCAGCGGGGAAGAAGACTCGTGAATGCAGAGGGCTTTTCTAAGTCCCGGCGCCGTGAGGTGGCTACAGCAGGGCTCAGAACGGGAGATCGCAGTGCTGCAGGTCAGCGGGACCGGGGGGTGAGGAGGGCATGATGTGTAAGCTCACCTTACTGTAAAGGTGAACTTACCCTTTAAGTTTTCTTTGGCTGATAAGAAAACCAGCACAGCACTGGATAAGCATTCTCCTCTGCCAAAGAGTCAGCAAGCACCTTGCACTTCTCAAAGGTAGCACAACAAATTGGTCTGCATTTGAAAGCAATTTACGCTTTCTAATTTTTCACAGTGGAAAATAAAAAATACCTTTTTGATTCCTTTAATGGAATAGTTATTCTTAAAGTTAAAATTTTAGATATTATGGTTACTTTAGTTCTCCACCACTTCAGAACAAAAGGAGTACTTATACTTTAGAGATTACTTTGCTTCTTTACCTTATTTTTGCACCTTAATTTTAGGGGAAAAAATGTTGGAATTTTTGTGCCTTTTAAAAATGCTTGTAAGATTTGTATTTATTTTGCAGTACCCTGAAACAATGCACACTGAATCATTACTGCATTGTATGCCAACTAGTGTTTTTTGTAGGCATTATGTACTTAACTGCTTTGTCTACACCTGTGTTTGGTGTGCCAGCTTTGATCAAGGAGCTAGATCATTAACATTCACCACTGAAAACCATTCCTTGAAAGTTGTCATGTTTTATTCCAATAGAGCATTGAATCACAGTGGATATAATTTAGCTTTATCGTATTTATTAACAGATAGATACAGACTCTTTCATTTCAAAGAGAGAACACATCTCTGCCAGCTGATTTAAATGAATTACAGTGAAAAAGCGCAAAATAACCAAGTGCATAAGTATACGCACACTTCATATCGGTGTCTAGTAATTACTGCCTTGACGGTTTGTGTGTGGTATAGGGCAGCCTTTCTCAACCTTTTTACACAAGAGAAACCCTTGAAATCAGTGTCGGCTGGTGCTTGATAACTCGGGGGGGGGGGGTCAAACCAACGCCACCCCAGCTCCAAGGCGGACATGAATGCGGGGAACCCCCCCCCACCCGCGTGCATGGGAGAGGGACGGCCTCATTATCTTAGGAGGCAGGTGACTCTGATCTCCCCTCCCCTGTCCAAGCCGGGGACTGCTGGGTGGCTGAGCCGCTGCGGATGAGCCATCGTGGCAGCTGGTGGGTCGGTCTTCCCCTGCTTCTCCTCCCGCCATGCGTCTCCTCCCTATTCCTTTCCCTTGGCCAATAACATTGCTTCTCCTTTCGGCCAATCGGGAACTGGGTCTCATGATTGGCTGATTGGCTGGGAGGAGAATCAGTGTTACAATAGTGAATATTAATTTGCTATTGTCATAGAGCTGGATGGGCTTCGGGCACAGTGATCTGCGCCCCAAGCCCACCCATTTTTTTGAAGCCTGTTAGAGCCTCTGGCTCTAATCACGTGCTCCAAAAGAAAAAAGCCCCCCCCCCCCCAAAACCCATGCGTCCTTATTGGATGGGCCGACAGTGCTTGAAATTAACTTTAGGTTTAAGGGAACCCTTGCAATTCATCAGGGGTCAGTAGGAAAATGCTACTTGATGTTTAGAGTGACACTTTCCCAGGCAAAATAAAACATAATTGATGTTGTGCTGCTGGCTCTGCCAAGTAGCATTGGTTCCGGAACTATGTAGGCACCATCAAAAGGGAGGTCAGTTAGTCACAGCTCAAGGAACCCTGATTCAAAATGACTGGTATAGTGTATGGCTAGGTCTCTACCAGCTTTGTGTATCTAGATATTGCAACTTTAACTCATTCTTCTTTGTAAAACTGCTCACGTTTTTTCAGGTTATATAGAGATAGTGTGAACAGCCACAAATTCTGTATTGGATTGAGATCTTAACTCTGACTTGGACATTCTAGCACATTAAAGCTGAATTCCAGGTATGTTTTTTCTTTTTTTTTTTTTTTTTTCATTACATTGGCCCAGGTTTGCCATTAGGAGGCTGAGATTTAGCATGGAATGCATGGTGTCTGCAAAAATGGCCCAAGGAGAATGTTATTGGTGGGGAACGGAAGCGGGTCTAGCATCCAAATAATGCACAATAACTTATTTCAGATAACCTTTCTATAATCTGAACACATTTGAGCTTTCCAAAGTTACTACCTTTTTAATTGTGTGCAATAAATATTCAGTGATTTGGAATTTATTTGTATCTCTCCACTAACTGGTGTTTTTCAATCACCTACTTTTAGAGGGGCGTTATGGCATTGCTTAGGAATGTTCTTGTCTTCTTAATGCAGGTTTTGCTACAATAGTGAACACTCTATTATAGTGGATATTCTTATATTAATACTACAATCACTAGAAATCTCTTGACTGCAAACAAGTGGTCTCCATTTCACTGATAATAGAACCTTGGGAAGCAATTGGTGGCACTAGTAAGGATTAAGGTGTGTTAAAGGGTGTGTATACTGAATACATACCTGAAAGAGTGCTTTCTGTTGCTTAGTGTAAAAATCAAAATTAAACTTGCTGTAATTCAGTGTTCTTTGACAATAAAACATGATGTTTTCCAAGGGGGTGAATATTTTTTAGAGATGCTGTATATACCAAGGAAGAGATTTATCAAGCATGTTATTGACAGAATTGGTGAAAATTTGTTGTCGCTCATTAAGGATTTTTTATAGTGTGAATGATTGCATCTGCCATATGACTGCAATCTTGGACAGTCAAATGCTATCATTTTGAAAAGACCATAAATTATTTCCTATAGAAGCATGTTTTAGATTGTCACAATGCTACAATGACCAGCATACAGCAGGATCTTGTATTCAATCTATCTCTACTCATTACTGTAGTTTTACACCGCCTTGCCCTGCAGCAGAATTGATAAATCTCCCCTCTTTTTTTGAATGCTATTGTCACTCAAAATGTTTCTCTGCCCTGTCCAGCACTTTCAGCCTAGGGTTCATCTCACTTTTCATGTACCATGTGCTGTGTTCTTCTCAAAAAAAATACAACACCCCGTACGTGAATTTATACAGAGATTTTTTGAAATTGCTCTGTATGTCATTGTGTTTGTGTAGAAGTAAGCAACTTAAAGCGGAGTTCCACCCAGTTAAAAGTCAGCAGCTACAAAAAGTGTAGCTGCTGACTTTTAACACTCGGACACTCACCTGTTCCAGGCTCCAGCGATGCGGTTGCCCGAGTGCTCGCTTTTCTCCCCCTCCGCGGTGCCGGCATCACAAGTGTGGGCGCCCGGCTTTGAAGCCAATTCGCGAGTCGCGCTGCACCTTGTGAATGGCCGGCGTATCTTCTGGGACCTGTGACATGTCCCAGAATTTTCGACGAAGGGGGGGGGGGTGAACTTCCTTCCGAGGGCAAGGCTTTAGGAGAGGAAGTGGACCTGGGACCCTGTCTCCCCCCCCCCCCCCCCAAAAAATGACTTGCCAATTGTGGCATGTCGGGGTCACCTTCTAGGTAGAACTCCGCTTTAACAAAAACTTGTGTACTCTTTTGCAAGCCAAAAGAGTCCCCCCTATATAGATTGGCCACCAGTGTAAGAATGGACCTCCTTATGTCAGTGGTCTCAAAGAGATGTGCCTCTTTACATTGGGGTCAGTAGAAAAAATGCCTATTTACATTGGTGGGGGGGGGGGGTGAGAATGCCCCCCTTACAGATGGCTAAAAAGGTCATTGGTATCAGTGGCTACTTATTTCAGAATAGAGAGGCACCACTGGTCCCATGATGCTGGCTCTGCCGAGTAACACCAGCACTGGATCTTGCAGTATGCCAGCACAATATGCCATCACTCAATAAACCTCTAACAACCACTGAAGGAGCCCTGATTAAGAAAAGCTGGTTTACATTGTTCTGGTTTTAAGTGATTTGTTCTGTGATGTGATTTGTATTGTGTTAGGCAAGGCCATACATGGTGGTTGCAGGAAAGAAATTTGCACGATTCCCCCACCAACACAGACAGTGTTGATTTGGGAATCAGCAATTGTATTTTCGGGGGAGGGGGCGGTCGGGAGAAGCCAGTGATTATCGCTAACGGCTATAGCTGGAGGATCCCGGCAGGTTGGTTGTAACCAAGGCAATCGACCAGTTTAGTACATTCAGCCTGCCCATTAACCGTTCTTGCTAAGCCAGCCGAGGTTCGAACCGTGTATGGCCGGCCTTAGTTGTAAACTATATACTTCATATGTGTATTATAGTATCTTGGGGTGTGTATACAGACAGGATAGGAATACCATTATCAGATTTCAAACGGTTCTATTGGATTAGCATTTTAATCTAAGTGGGGTGCAACACATATTCTGGTAGCATTGTGCAGTGCTAAGGACCCTTTATACAGCTGAAAGTCACATTTAATGTCTCTTACTTCGTGCTTTTTATGGGGGAAGCATTTTGTGTGCAGCGCCTATGCATCCCTATGGAAGGTGTCCTTAACCAAGCCAGAGGTGCACAAGTAGGATTCAAACCTAAAGTAGATGTAAACCCTAATTGCTATTTTGTTTTTAATGAAATACAAGTTTTCACTTTTTTCCATCCTTGATTTCATCTCCATGTCGCTAACATTGGCAACATTTATGCAGCCGCTTTGTCTACATACATGCATTCAAAAGATTTGCGCATGTCCTCTCTCAGGGTGGGGTTCCTGATGGTTATAATGGTGCACCATGCCTGTGTAATGTGTGTCTTCTGTAGTCCCCACTGGAAATCTGTGAGACAGGGTGACAATGCAGGAGCACAGTTAGAAGGCAGGGATAGAAGGTTGTCATGTGGCAGGAAGTGCCTTAGTTAGGCCCTTTTAATCCCTGTACACACGATCAGAAAATCGTACGAAAAATACCGCTTTCAAGGCGATCGTACGATAATCGGATCGTTGGTATAGAGCTTTCGAGAGCCAATTATGACAGTTCATCTGATATAATCCAATCGGACATGCAGGAAAAAAAATATCCTCGTACGATTTTTGTTTAATCAGTACAGTTGTGATTCGAAAATGCAATACAAATACACTACAACGCATGACATCACTTCTGAATTTTTATTCTGTCGAATTTTCGTGACTTTAGTAAACTTTTCAGGTTCGATCTGAGATTAGCGTGCAAAAAAAAAATGGACGATCATTCGTCCCATAATCTCATTGCGTGTACCGGGCATTAAGGTAGGGATCACCTTGTATTGTTTAATTAAAACTGCAGATCTAAATGTATTAAAAATTACTTTTTAAATTCAGATTGGTTAGACCTAGAGTAAATGAATAACAGATATACCTTCTAAAACAAGCGAAAACACTCTGGTCAAGGGAGAAAGCTCAGAAATAACTTTGAGTGGTATGGTGGGTTTTAGAAAAGAAGATGCATGGGGAGGACATTTATGAATTCTATCATACAGCAAAACTAGATCAGAAAGGTTTGCAGTAGGAGTTCAGCTTCAGTAAAAAATTCCTCCCTCTGCTGCTCTAAGAGAGTTCTGCAACAGAACAAAACCTGCCCCTGACCACTTCTTAGTTGTGTGTTGTGTTTCATCTCCGGTGTAGAAAACCTGTTACCTAGACATTGCTAAATAAGGGGCAGCCATATTTTGTACCTAATTATGCCACTAATTTGTTTGATAAATGTGTCCCCTATGGTGTTAAAGTGGCAATAGCTGCTCTGGAATACAGTGGTAGGTAGTGGTAGTAGAAGAGACAACAGACGGTTTTCAAGGCTTGTTCGCATCAGCAGCCATGTCATGGTGTTCGCTGTGGAGAGAGTGGGGCCAGTGCGAAGTTTACGCTTTTCAACTTCAAAATGTCACAAAGTGACGTTTCATTCATCTTTATTCACTGCAGCGGGTTATAATGCAGGATATATCGCAAAAAGCTGCGCTGAAAACGGTATAGCATGTCCCTCTGCTCCAGTCCTCTACCTGAATAGAAACCTTTCTTTACTTTTCTTTGTTTTTTTTTTTTTTGTTTTTTTAAGAATTTGTCTGGCCCCACCTCTCCTTGCATGCCATTCACCTAAGTGAATGACGTGTATTGTGCCTCTGTACTATGTACGTGCACTGTGCTCCCTTTGCCTCCTGGGATATGTAACATACATATCCCAGGAGGCATAGCCTTTCATTTAGGGTCATCAGTGCATCATTGGGAGGCACGCTGGCCGAACATGGAGCCACGCTGCCAGAAGAGCAGGGGATGTCAGCTGGGTGGGTGAGTATAATCACTTGCTGACCATGCAATGTATATTTACTGCGACAGTGTGGGGCGGCTGCGCTGAATCATGCGTGTGTATTTATGTGTATTTGTGTGTGTGTGTGTGTGTGTGTGTGTGTGTGTGTGTGTGTGTGTGAGATTCTGCATGTCCGGGTAGGGGGGCAGGCGCGTCCACCCGGCTGTGTTGTGATTTGTCACAACACATGCCAGTCACCGGGTCCCGGCTAGTGAATGGCTGCTGGCGATCAGCTCTGAGCTTCACGGGACACAGCTCTGTGAGCGTAAACAACACAGAACTGTGTTTAGTGACCGGAATCTAGTTGTTTTTTCATTCCCTGCTAGCCAGGCAAGTGGTTATACTCATTCACCCAGCGGATCCAGCAGATTGCCTGCTGTCCCACTATAAGTCGCTGATCATCACCATTACTACTATAAAAAATAAATAATTCCAGTACACATCCCATAGTTTGTAGACACTATAACTTTCAAGCAAACCAATCAATATACACTTATTGGGATCTTATTTTACCAAAGACGTAGCAGAATATGGCCAAAATTTATGAAGAGATGTGATTTATATATATATATATATATATATATATATATATATATATGATATCTTTTATAGAGGAAAGTAAAAAATATTGTTTTTTTTTTTTGTTTTTTCAAAATTGTCAGTCTTTTTTAATTCATATAATAAATAAACCTATAGGTGATCAAATACCAGCAAAAGAAAGCTCTGTTTGTGTGATACAAATTATTTAAATTTTGTAGCAAAAAAATGGCCTGGTCATGAAGGGGATTTAAACCTTCTGGAACTGAAATGAGAAAGCAGGGGTTTGGAGAAAAAAAAATATCCGGGGGGGGGTTGATTGTGAGAGTGAAAAAATGCGCTTTAAATTTACTACAACTACTTTAGAATTACGTTATATGTTTGTTAATGTTGAGCTTTTTGGGCTTTTCTTGCCACATTATCTAGATATAATACACCATCAGTGAGGAGAGCTAGGTCAGGTTTGTGTTTGGGGAATAAATGATCTGTTCAAAAGAGAAGTACATCTTTGATGATGTAGAACTGTTCTTTAATTCATGTCTTAATTTGACTGCGATAGCTTAAAAAAGGTGATTAACTTGTCACCTAGTTTCTCAGCCCTGCATTAAAGTGTTCTGATTCATCAAAAGCTCCTTTCTCTGTACATCTTATGAACTTGAGAGTGTCTGTACTCTGTTAGTATTTGCTAGCTGGCTCCTCACTAAAATCTATGACTTTATTGTCATCAGTTGGTTGATGTTGTCATAATCTAATGGCATTAATGGTTTAAAGTGAAACTCTAGTCTTGTTGAAGTACAAAAATTCATTCCATGTCAATTAGATGGTTAGCAAGGATTGAAATATATATTTCCCTTGAGATCCTCCTTCCATTCTTCGATAGGCTTTGCGATAGGACATGCTGTTATATATGTACTAAAAATGTTTCTATGGCTCCTGAGTGAAAGATTTTTCCTTTAGGCTCCGTTCACACATAGGTATTTTGAGTCGCGGGCAGAATCCCTGCGATTCTGTCCACCATTCCAGAATTGTGGTAAAACATGTAGTGCGTTTGCGATGGCATTATTTCATAATGGCACCCCAAATGTGGTGCGATTCTGCCGTGATTGTTGTGTGACGCCCAAAAGAAGTTCCGGAACTTCTTTTGGCCGAAATGTGTTACGCAATTTGGTTTGCGCAATTTGTTGCTCGACAATTCTGGCAGAATCGCACCGTGTTTGAGGTGTCATTGAGAAATGGCATCGCAATCGCGCCCCGTGTTTTGCTGGCATTCTGGAATCACGGCAAATCGGTCAGCACTGTAAAAAAAAAAAAAAATACATTGCACTTCCTTGAATCTCTTTAAATGTGCAGCATTCTCTTTGAATCTCACCAAGGATAAATAGCTGCATTAAAGCTAAAGACACCAGTAAACTTTTGTGCAAATCTGTTTTTCGTTTCGTTTTTTGTTTTTGGAGCTTTGGTTTTGATTTTTTAATGGACATTGGGATCTATTTGACGTTTGTAGTAACAAGAAAATTTGAAGGAGTAGGAGGAAACCTTTTCCCTGACTGAACATAATTCTAACTGTGAACATGGTTTTTGTTCGGGAGAAATTCTACATATACATGTCCTAGGCACAAAAGAAACATGTTTAATACACCTGGGATTCCATTCAAATAGAAAGTCTGCATGACATTTTAAGGGCTTTTGAATAAAATGAGTTGATTTAATGATGGCAAGGCAGAATGCACTGAAACACTTTCAGAATTTCTTTAGGAATATGACATCTTAGATATTGCCAGTGATGACCAGCTGCCTGTAATGTAACCCCTGGCTCTGTTCAGAGTTATGTGACAGACAGTAGATCGGTTACTTTAAAGTGGAACTAAAGGCACAAATACTTACCATTGCATCAACGGCCCGACGCCCACAAGGTTCCTCGCCAGCACTGGCATCTTTTCCCTGGGTTTTTCCAGTTTTGATTGGCGGTGTGGGATGACATCACTCTTATTATTATTTCAGGTACTTATATAGCGCTGTCAATTTACGCAGCGCTTTACATATATATTGTGCATTCACATCAGTCCCTACCCTCAAGGAGCTTACACGCTAAGGTCTCTAACTCACATTCATTCATACACCTACTAGGGCCAATTTAGACAGGATCTAATTTACCTACCAGCATGTCTTTGGAGTGTGAGAGGAAACCAGAGTACCCGGAGGAAACCCATGCAGGCACAGGGAGAGCATGCAAACTCCAGGCAGGTAGTAGTGTGGTTGGAATTCGAACCAGCGACCCTTTTGCTGCCAGGCAAAAGTGTTAGTGCATGCATCGGGTGCACTCATCCGAGCACGATAGTAGTGTGCCAGAATGTAAACTGAGCTGCATATGTTGCAGTCAGTGTACATTCTGCAGAGGATTGCTTATAGGCAGAAAACATTTAGTTCCACTTTAACAGAAGGATTCAAATTCATAGAAATCTTATCTACAAAGCAGAAACTTATTTGGAGGTTAAAGTAATCATTGCCAGCTGACGGTTAAAAATGACAGTCATTTTTAAAGGATAACTAAACCCAAGAACATAAATGTAATATATTGCATCCTAGCAGTCTTTGGATGTGGTGGCTGCATTAGTTACTGTTTCTCGGCTAAGAGCATTTACATCAAGTACAGAAAATAAACGTTGATCTTGCCAGAAATGCAGTTTCCTTGTAACTTACTGTGAGCGAAGTCCACAACAACAGCAGTCAAAATGGTTTTTATTTTGTAAACTACTAACCCCATCCTCCAATTCGTAGTTGAAACCTAGATGAAATAAAAACCGCACTTGGTGAAAAAAAAAAACAATAAATGCGCAAATCAAACCAATCCAACCCATGCAATAGATTGGTTCACTTGATTGATTTATTTGTGTATTTGTTGTATTTGCAATGAGCACTGTTTTTTTAATCGATCTTCATTTTTATATAATTTTGTAACACTAATACAGCTGCTTGTGGTTTTAGTTTATTTTTTAGCACAGACTTTTATATACACACTTTTATATTTTAAACCTAGTGTTTTTTTCCTGCAATTTTGTGCTTTTTACCTGCATTTCAGGGCAAAATAAAAAATATAATCTATTACATAGCCCTTCAGTAGCATTGTCATGGCAGCAATTGTTTTTCAGAATTCCTCCGGTAACATAGTTATTGCCTTTTAATCATGCCAGTAGATATATTTTTTTTTTTTACCTCCTGTAATAGGCCATGCTGGCAAACAAAACTAGTCCTAGAGACAGGAACTCCCAGTCTCAGCTGCTAAATGACCAACCAACCAGCAGGGGGCAGAGGCTGTAGTGGATTGGGAGAAAGCACAGCTGTCGGTTAGTTGACTGCATTCCTGCAGCATAGGAATCTGGTGGTCACCCGATTTAAGAGGCATCAGAGAGGACATAAACTGGCAGGATAATCCGGTTTTTATTAAACATTTTACTGACAGCAGTATAAAAAAAAAAAAAATTTCACTACTGTATTTACAAGGCATTTAAGAAACCATTCACAAAATTGGTGTTTGGATTTTCATACACTTTCAATTAAATGATGGCATCTTATGGAATATCTGAGTGATGCAAAAACCATGCTGGTGATACAGCCACCCAGGACCATTTCTGGGTGAAGTTTGGATTTTAGCAATTTAGGCATCTTATCCAAATCCATGTTGGCTGCATGCTCTGCCATTTTGTTCCAAAGCTGAGATACGCTATGGATCATGAAAGTCATATTGTGTTTTGATAATTGTGGATTTACTGTGTGCATTTCAGTTTTCTGACACAAATCCTATCGATGCCGCATATGTCCCCATCCTGTTACATTATACTGATATGGATATGCAGAGCAAAATGTTGGAAATTCCTGTTGTACTATGAGACCAGAGCTTTGTTTACTTAGTTTAGATCAGTGGTTCTCAACCTCAGTCCTCAAGTATCCCCAACGGTCCACGTTTTTAGGTTTTCCTTTACTTTGCACAGCTGCTTTAAATCAATATCAGTGACATGGTATTGATAATAGCTAATATATCTAAGGGAAGTTCCCAAAACATAGCCCGTTGTGGGTGGTTGAGGTTGAGAACCACTGGTTTAGACCATAGGTCTCCAAACATTTTAAACAAAGGGCCAGTTTACTGTCTTTAGGCTTTAGGGGGGCCAAACTGTGGCCATTGGGGGTAGAAAATATGATGGATTCAGTGAGAATAAACAGTGCCTCAGGCTTTGTGGTCAGTGGCGTATAGAAATTACATAGCACCTGTGGTCAGTAGAAGGAAGAATAGTGCCCCATTGTTGGTGTTACTGGCAGGAATTATGCCTCTATCTTTGTATCAATGGAAATAATATTGCCCCAAGGGCCAGATGAAGGCTAGCAAAGGGCCGCAGTTTGGACATCACTGGTTTAGACCAAAGTCTGCTGAGCAAGAGGAATAGCCATGCAGGCAAACTAAAATCCAAATTCCTGCATTCCTTATTCACAGACAGAAGGCATGGCAACAAATTAGGCCTTCACACAAGTTGGTTTGTGGTTTCTCTGAAATTCTGATGGAGATGTGTAATGAGGCCATGTATGTAAAATAGTGCTTACCAGGGTATTTCAATTATTCCCTCATTTCACTGCAGCTGTCCTTGTTCACAAACCATCATATTCTTGATTATAATACTAAGGTAGCTTGGGTCCTCTTAGCTAATGTTATAATAAGCTACGTTTACCATTGTGATAAACTGACTGCTTTAGCATTTGTTAACTTGTGTCATTAACCATATTTTATTCTGTGTATTTTAGGTTTCACAAAGGTATTTTAATCTGCCAGTGTTGTAGTAAAAACAGTACATGTTCTGTTTTTTGTTCTGCATTTTGTAGGATGCATCAACTAAAGTGATGTATTTCCAGCTCTTTGTCTTGCTAGGATTCAGTCCCGTGCAGCACTGAAAGCCTCTGGTCTGTATATAGTCTGGACCATGATTTTGCACTGTTGGGTTGCTCATCTTAATACTGCCTGCTGTGCAATGTTAATGAAGCAAGTAGCCTCTCACCTCTCACAAGCACTAACCTACTCTCTTCTTTTGTCTCTCATGTATATTAAGACAGCCATGACTCTCTGCTGAGCTATTGTATTCTGACAGTGTGGCGACTTCCCTGCCATCAGAATGCACTGATCAGCGTTGCAAGCTATAGCCAGCAACACCGACCTAGTGGGGAAAATCTGACAGGGCAATTGTACAAAAGTTGATCGTTAGAAGTCTAGCTGCCACTTTAGGCTGGGTTAAATCTCAGCACGCAGCGGTTCCCAGCAGGTGTCTGGTGCGTCTTCATTCACCGTTTCAGGTCCGATTTCAGCCCGAATTTTTGGCCGTATTCAGATCTGAAACGGATCAAAAGACGCACAGGGCTCCTGTGCAAATTTGCACCTGAGCCGCTGCGAAGGTGTGTGAGCCGGTCACAATCTCCTGCTATTGCGAATTGGATGCGGGTGAGTGTGAACCCAGCCTTAAAGATACACTGTTGAGAGGTCCAAATCAAAAATGACTCTCTGATTTAACAAAGGCAAAAATACTGTGCACTGCAAGTGCAGCTGCTCTAGATCTGAGTGAAGCTCTGCTGATTTTTGTCATCCAATCATGTGCAAGCAAAAATTCTGTTTTTCATTTTGCATGTGATTGGGTATTCTTTGCAACTAATCTCTGGAGCAACTGCAACTTGCAGTGTGCAGTATATTTGCCTTTAGTAAATCAACCCCTAAGCATAGAAGACAAATATACAGGAGGCACTATGTTGCCAGAATGCAGAGAAAGTACTGTAAATGGACATGAATTAAATGAAGGAAAATTCCACTTTATTATAAACACATATTTTCATCTTTGTTACCAGTAGGGAACTGTTTTTATTTCCAAAGTTCAACGATGCAGAAAAAAAACAGGCAGCATCCACACCTCTGCATGTGGGACACACGTTACATGTGTAACCATTCGTCTCGATCAAAGATGCATTTTGGTGGAAACTGCACCAAAGGTGCAAGATTATTTTTTAATTCCTTTATTGCAAAATGAAAAGGTCTGAATGCAGCCCAATAGAGAGCTTGTTTAGATAATGGAGGAAATGTATCATCAGCAACAGAACTGTGTTTAATGAGATGAAATCATAGTTTTAATTTCTCTCATGTGCTGCTCAAAGGCAAGTTGTATACAAAAACAAATTAATTATATCATGTTAATACCGCTCTTAGAAATGGTGGAAGTACAGTACAGTAAATACCTGTTGATACACCAGAAATCCAGGGAGCTCCTAACTTCCTATAGCGAGCCTGACATCACCGTGCCTCTTCTGCACTACCCCAGGGAGTGCTTTCAGCCCTTCCCATGTTGTCTTTGCTTGACTACACAACACCTCCCCCTCCCCTTAACTCTACAGCCTAAGGGGCGGGGGGATCTGTAGACCTTTAAGAAATGGGAAGACATTATAACATTGTTTAGGATTTCTGTTCAGTAGAGCAGTGTTTCTCAACCTTTTTTTCAATCAAGGCACCCTTTAAAATTATTTACAGTGTTAGGCACCCCATTCTAAAATGTATAAAACTTTCCTAATAATTTTACATAATTCATCGACATCCACACATGTAGGACGCCCTTTACAACTCTAGGAGTTTTTTATTTTTTTTCCAAAGCAAATGCACTTTGCACACTGGTACTGACTATTATTCCAATAGTTCTCTGCTCCCTCAATTGACTCCATCAGTCAGCTAATGTGACCTCAGTGCTAAGGGAGAGAGGCACAGGATAATCAAGCAAGGATGCTGTGGAGGCGACAGATGTCGTCCTGATCAATTGATGACATCATTGGTTGTTAGGATGCCAGTGTCTAGAAAGTCATAATGGTGTATAATGAAAGCCTGTGGCTTTGTGTAAGTAAGACAGGCTTCATCCACCTGCTGGCTTTTATACCATTTTGATACATTTTTAGCCATTTTGCTAAGGCACCCCTGAAGAAGCCTCAAAGCATCCCTGAAGAAGCTTCAAGGCACACTGGTTGAAAAAGGCTGCAGTAGAGTTACTGTACTATGTTTCAGCTAACTACAGAAAGAAACTAAATAGATTTCTGGCAAGTCAACTGGTATTCTTGTGTACTTGCAGCATTTATAAAAGGATAAAACATGAAGCAGTGCACGTGTTGCAGAGATGTCCTGCATATTTTATTTATTTTGCCCAGATATATACTTTATTAAATGAGAGGCAGTCAGGTTTCAACTGATTGTCCTCAAGTCACTGGATAATCCAGTCCCCCTGTTACTTTAGTTTTGCAACTACATGACTTGTTATCTGTCTGTACATACTGACGTCAGTTTAACATTTAATTTGAAACATTGTAGTCATGCTTAATTAAGCAGCATTGAAACAAGAGTGTTGTGGCTTTCTAGAACAAGCTACAGGCTGTCTATAGCTTTCTCTGATTAGATTTATAGCACCTGTCAAAGCTTTCATAAATTGAAGGCTTTTCCATCCTCATATTCACTGTCAGTAGATGTCTTACATTGATGGCATAGAGATGTGGCACGGTTCTTGTGTGATTGGAACCATTTATCTTCATTATCCAAAAGTGTACATTAGTTTTAGTGTACCTGTTCACACACTGTATGCTGGGCTAATATTACAGCTGAGAGGTCTAATCAGTGATGCCACAAGCTCCTAGAGTAATGTCAGGCCAGGTAATGGTTTAGCCCACAAAATGACTGACATTTTTATTAGGCCGTGGGGCCAATTTGTGTTGCACTTGATTTTTCCGAAGCAGTTTAAATTTTTAAAAAAGCTAGCTCTTGATTGGTTGCAAACCACAACTGTCCTATTTTTTTCCAGGTCCCCATGAGCTCTACTTTGTACATAACCTATTTTTGCACAAAAGCAGCATTCTTTTTGCCCAAGCCTATAACCTGTAGTTTTGGTTCACTTAATGCCATGAACTGCTTGTGCAGTCATGAGTTGAACTTTCCCACTTGTAGGTATGTATTATATCTGACGTTAATGCTAAGTACTCACGTTTTATCTTTGTGCAATATTCTGATGAAGTGAACACTAGCACACTGTGCTCTTTATACATGAAAAAAAACACTTTAAAGTAAAGAACATTTTCAGATGCACATTGTATTGTAAATGGCATTGCGGGGATTTACAATACTATTATTTGCTTAAGTAATCTAAAGTATTTATTAAGTGACAAAAGTATAATTTTTTTAAACAAACATTTATATATAGCAATACTATGAAATAATTCATTTGCAATTCTGCCTCATATTTTATATAGTATCGCCAATTATTCTATTGCTTTTTTTTTCCGTTAGTTTATTTTTTTTGTTCTTTTTTTAATCATTTGTCACTGTAATGTATTTTGAATACTTTGTCCTGAAATCACTTTTATCATATTAAATGTAACCGCATACTCACAGTTTTGGTGCTTAAACTATTTGTTTTCTTGAATAAAGGTTATTTATTTCAACCATATTGATCTGTGGTCTCGCTTGTTGAATTAACCTGCCTTCTTCAGTAAACTTGATGTTAGAATTTTTAAAAATTACAAAGACAAAGCTTTTGCACAGATGGTTTGACTGAACAATCAACACTTTCCAATGTTTTAAGCACATGTAACTTGTGATACCTTATAGAAGTTGAAATCCGTAATCTTCTGTTTTAGAATGGACTTACAAAAATGAGAATTTATTTGTTTTCACATTCTGGTCTTTCTTCAGTGCTACAAAATCTCGAAAATTGGAGAGAATTAAAGTGGCAAAAGAAGGCTTTTTTCAGTGTTTCTACATACACCTGTAATTTCATTAAAATGAATGGTTGAAATGGAAGATATAGTGCAGGCATCCTCAAACTACGGCCCTCCAGCTGTTGCGGAACTACACATCCCATGAGGCATTGTAAAACTTTGACATTCACAGACATGACTAGGCATGATGGGAATTGTAGTTCCTGAACAACTGGAGGGCCATAGTTTGAGGACCCCTGATATAGTGTATTAATATGTTATATAAAAGTTTGCTTTTCATACCTTAAACCACCCTCTACAGTCATTGTAAACACTACTATGATATAAAGCCCATACTGAGATTAAAAACCCCAACCCCCCATGAGGTCCATGGCCTATCTTGAGCCACAACGTTATTTACATCCCTCTGCTGGGTTTCTCCCCGCTGGCCGTAAACAGCCATAAAAATGAATGAGAATATCTTGGCTTCTGTTGTCTTAGGAGATGTTCACATTCAACTCTACTGGTTTACTAAAGGTGAATAGACTGGACACAATTGCAGTTGCACTTGCATTCTCTATAGCTTAGTGAATGTGGTTAAGCTCTGCTGATTTTCATCATCCAATCATGTGCACGCAAAAATACTTTTGTTGTTTTTTTTTATATTCCTTGCACCCGATTGATTGATTGTTCTTAACAAAGTGAAGCTTCGCCACAATCGCTAAGCTCTGGGGGAAAATGAGCACAATTGCACTTGCAAAGTGCACAGTCTATTTGCCATTAGTAAATCAACTTCCATGGCTGCTTACTAAGTAGGTGTGGTCAGCAGAGGAGAGAAAATTAGTTACCACAAACTTACAGGAGGATTCCAGGATAGCACCTGAGAGAGTGAGGCTTCTCCCAACAACAAAGAAATGATTTTATTAAGGAGTCTTTAAATGAGATCCTGCTTTCTCAGTATGTTGAGAGAACCATAGAGATAGACTGAAATGCACAAGTGAGGGATTTAACTAAGCTTCCTGTGCCATTAAAATGGTGCAGAAAACTGTCAGAAGTGGCGTGTGCTACATTAACTAATCATATAATCTGTGTCAGGTCTATCTGGGCCACCCATCCTACTTTCAAGCTTTTGCTTGCGCCACTCTTTGTGAGTTACCCCCAGGGAATATACACCTGTAAGACTAACTTTTAGTTTCCTCCAGTCACTTCCAGGACATTACCTAAGAAAATTAGATTTTACCAGCTAATGGGAAGGGATTACCACTTGAGGGATCATGCCTTTGAAAGGAAAGTTCTCTCAGGATATCAGATTTAGGTGTAAATGTCAGCTTAACCATGTCAATGCCATGTAAATTTGCTCCAGAGATGCATTTCAACAAATGACCCAAACCCTTGTAGAATGGGCTAAGACTCCTGAAGGCTTGGTTGGGTCCATTATGTATGATCCTTGAATAGCCACTTTAATCCATATAGAGAAGGATCCTTTGGAAGGTTGATGACTCTTGTAGGTCCTTGAATAAAATGCAAACAAAGCATTTGATTTCCTGAATGTTTTAGGAACCTCACGTAATAAACATCTGACCAGGGAATAAAAATCTAATTGCCTGGGTTGAGCTGAATGGTTACAGTAATATCTGAGGAACTATGAAAACATGCATATACCCTAGGTAAAAAAAACCTGAGTCTATTCTGAGAAGCACTATATCCAAGTAGATCAACAAAAAGACTGCTATTGACAGGGCCACAGTTTGCTGATTCTTTTAGCAGAAGTAATAGTTGAGAGAAAAGCTGATTTAATGGTTAGGACTTTCAGAGAGGCAGAAGACAGAAGAGCTACTGACCAGCTCCCCATTGAGGAAAAGGTAATTTTATAGACCTGGACAAACACTTTAAAAACTTCACAAACAACTTATTAATCTGCAATTTATCATTTTAGGTTACTAATGACTACTCAGGGGTCTGCTTCATCTTGCAGGAACTCTAATGCTGCTGCAATATCTAAAGATTTTTTAATACAGTGCCTTGAAAACTTATTCATATCCCTTTAAATTTTCCACATTTTGTCATGTTACAACCAAAAATCTAAATGCATTTTATTGGGATTTTATGTGATAGACCAGGGTTTCTCAACCAGGGTTCCGTGGAACCCTAGGGTTCCTCCAGAGGTTGCTAGGGGTTCCTTGAGCAATGGTCAATTTCTACCTCTCAGATAAATTCCCAATGACATCATTGGTCTTTTTAGCTATCTGTAAGGGGTAATTCTTCCCACTGACCACAAGTGTAAAGAGCATTCTTCCCACTGACCATCACACTAATGTATCACGAGTTGTAGATTTTTAATTTTTAGCAGGGGTTCCATGAGACCGGAGAATTATTTCAAGGGTTCCTCAGTGTTGAAAAGGTTGAGAAAGGCTATGATAGACCAACACAAAGTGGAAGGAAAATGATAAATGCTTTTCCAAATTTTTTACAAATATCTGAAAACTGTGGTGTGCATTTGTATTCAGCCCCCTTTACTCTGATACCCCTAACTAAAATCAAGTGGAACCAATTGCCTTCAGAAGTCACCTAATTCGTAAATCTAAACCTTATTAGAGTCCACCTGTGTAATTTAATCTCAGTATAACTACAGCTTTTCTGTGAAGCCCTCAAAGGTCTGTTAGAGAACCTTAGTGAACAAACAGCATCTTGAAGGCCAAGGAACTCCCCAGACAGGTCATGGATAAAGTTGTGGAGAAGTTTAAAGCAGGGATAGGTTATAAAAAAAAAAACATATTGAACATCTCATGGAGCACTGTTCAATCCATCATCCGGAAATGGAGTATGACACAACTGCAAACCTACCAAGACATGGCCGTCTACCTAAACTGACAGTCCGGGCAAGGAGAGCATTAATCAGAGAAGCAGCCAAGAGGCCCATGATGACTCTGGAGGAGCTGCAGAGATCCACAGCTCAGGTGGGATAATCTGTCCACAGGACAACTATTAGGCCTCATGCACACAGGACGTTAAAAAATGTCCTAAAAACTTCAGTACTTTTTTTAGTGATTTTTTTTTCCAGCTTTTTTGAGCGTTTTTGCAGCAGTGTTTTTGCACTTTTTTTCGGCACTAGCTGTAAGCCACGTTTCTCATGCCTCTTTTCAACTCAATGGTTCCCTATGGCCCATTGATTTGAATAGTAGAAAGTCACACCAGAAGTTGGATCATGATGATCCGACTTGCAGTGCGACTTATGTGCTGAGTATCTTAAAGGGGAACCCCGCAAAAATGTAAATAAACATTTGTGTGGGGTTCCCCCCCCCCAAGAGCATGCCAGACCCTTCGGTCTGATATGGATTTTAAGAGGAACCCCAATGCCAAAAAAAATGCCGTGCGGTCCCGCCAAAATCCATACCAGACCCTTATCCGAGCATGCGACCTGGCAGGCCATGAAAGGGGGTGGGGACGAGCGAGTGCCCCCCCCCCTCCTGGACCATACCAGGTTGCATGCCCTCAACATGGGGAGTATGGGTGCTTTGGGGCAGGGGGACCCTGCACCCCCCACCCCAAAGCACCTTGTACTCATGTTGATGAGGAAAAGGGCCTCTTCCCAACAACCCTTGCCGGTGGTTGTCGGGGTCTGCAGGCGGGTGGCTATTTGGAATCTGGAAGATCCCAGATCCCTGCCCCACACCCTATGTGAGTGAGTATGGGATACATTGTACCCCTACCCATTCACCTGAAAAAAAGTGTAAAAAAAACACACTACACAGGTTTTTAAAATATTTTATTAAATCAGCTCCGGCGTCTTCTTTCTTCTGAGGGATCTTCTACCTTCTGCTAGGTCTTCTCCCTCTGCTCTTCTTGAGATGTTGACTCATCGCTCTCTCCCACTCGAATGCTGTAAGCGCAGCTCTGCATTGCCTTATATTGGCATGGGGCGTGGCCACCGGGGGACGTCATCTGGAGCCCCCACCCCTTATGTCACCACCCAGTGCATGATGGGTGGTGATGTCATAAGGGACGGGGCACCCGGATAACATCACCCGATGGCCACGCCCCATGCCAATATAAGGCAACGCAGAGCCGTGGATACAGTATTCGAATGGGAGAGCGCGATGAGTCAACATCTCAAGAAGAGCAGAGGGAGAAAACAGCGTAGAAGAGAGCGGCAAAAGAGCAGAAGACAGTAGACCCAGCAGAAGATAGAAGATCCCTCAAAAGAAAGAAGGTCCCGCAAAAGAGCAGAAGAAAGATGTCGCAGAGAGGGAAGAGCCGAAGAGGGGAAAGACACCGGAGCTGATTTAATAAAATGATGTAAAAACCTGTGTAGTTTTTTTTTTTTTTTTTTTTTTATACAGGTGAATAGGTGGGGTACAATGTACGCCATACTCATTAACATAAGGTGGGGATCTGGGGGCCCCTTTGTTAAAGGGGGCTTCCAGATTCTGATAAGCCACCCGCTCGCAGACCGCAACAACCACCGGCAACATGGGGACAAGGTGCTTTGGGGTGCGGGTGCAGGGCCCCCTGCCCCAAAGCACCCATACTCCCCATGTTGAGGACATGTGGCTTTGTATGGTCCAGGAGGGGGGCGGTCCCCATCCCCTTTCCTGGCCTGCCAGGCTGCATGCTCGGATAAGAGTCTGGTACGGATTTTGGGGGGAACCCCACACAATTTTTTTTTTTACATTTTTTTTCTGGGGTTCCCCTTCAAGATGCTCAGCACACAAGTCGCGCCGCAAGTCGGATCATCATGATCCGACTTCTGGTGCGACTTCTATTCAAATCAATGGGCTATAGGGAACCACTGATTTTGAATAGAGACCGAAACACCTGATGAGGCATAGCGCTGTGTATACAACGTTAAACCACGTTTTTACACGTTTTTCAGCGTTAGAGCATTTTTACAGCTGAAAAATGTCTATCAGAGCCCACTGGTCTTGGGTTTTTTGGTTTTTTTTACAGCTCAAAAACGCCCCATCCAAAACCGTTGATAATAGCCTATGTGCGCATGAACACATAGGATAACATGCTGGTGAGTTTATTGACTGTAGAAAAAAACGTCTGCAGCTAAAAACAGCTGCTGTAAAAACCTCCAGTGTGAATGAGGCCTTAGTCGTGCACTCCACAAATCTGACCTTTATGGAAGAGTGGCAAGAAGAAAGTCATTGTTGAAAGAAAGCCATAAGAAGTCCCGTTTGCAGTATACAAGAAGCCATGTAGGGGACTCGGCAAACGTGGAAGAAGGTGCTCTGGTCAGATGAGGCCAAAATTGAACTTTTTGGCCTAAAACCAAAACGCTATGTGTGGCAGAAAACTAACACTACGCATCACCCTGAACACACCATCCCCACCGTCAAACATGGTGGCAGCATCATGTGGGTATTCTTTTCTTCAGCAGGGACAGGGAAGCTGGTCAGAGTTGATGGGAATATGGATGGAGCCAAATATAGGGTAATCTTAGAAGAAAACCTGTTAGAGTTTGCAAAAGACTTGAGACTGGGGGCGGAGGTTCACCTTTCAACAGAACAACGACCCTAAACATACAGCCAGTGGTACAATGGAATGGTTTAGATCAAAGCATATTCAAGTGTTAGAATGGCTCAAAGTCCAGACCTAAATCCAATTGAGAATCTGTGGCAAGACTTGAAAATTGCTATTCACAGACACTCTCCATCCAATCTGACATTGAGCTATTTTGCAAAGAAGAATGGGGAAAAATTATTTCACTCTCTAGATGTGCAAAGCTGGTAGAGACATCCCCAAGAAGACTTGCAGCTGTAATTGCAACGAAAGGTGGTTCTACAAAGTATTGACTCGGGGGCTGAATACAAATGCACGCCACAATTTTCACACACAGTGCCTTGCGAAAGTATTCGGCCCCCTTGAACTTTGCGACCTTTTGCCACATTTCAGGCTTCAAACATAAAGATATAAAACTGTAATTTTTTGTGAAGAATCAACAACAAGTGGGACACAATCATGAAGTGGAACGAAATTTATTGGATATTTCAAACTTTTTTAACAAATAAAAAAACTGAAAAATTGGGCGTGAAAAATTATTCAGCCCCTTTACTTTCAGTGCAGCAAACTCTCTCCAGAAGTTCAGTGAGGATCTCTGAATGATCCAATGTTGACCTCAATGACTAATGATGATAAATAGAATCCACCTGTGTGTAATCAAGTCTCCGTATAAATGCACCTGCACTGTGATAGTCTCAGAGGTCCGTTTAAAGCGCAGAGAGCATCATGAAGAACAAGGAACACACCAGGCAGGTCCGAGATACTGTTGTGGAGAAGTTTAAAGCCCTATTTGGATACAAAAAGATTTCCCAAGCTTTAAACATCCCAAGGAGCACTGTGCAAGCGATAATATTGAAATGGAAGGAGTATCAGACCACTGCAAATCTACCAAGACCTGGCCGTCCCTCTAAACTTTCAGCTCATACAAGGAGAAGACTGATCAGAGATGCAGCCAAGAGGCCCATGATCACTCTGGATGAACTGCAGAGATCTACAGCTGAGGTGGGAGACTCTGTCCATAGGACAACAATCAGTCGTATACTGCACAAATCTGGCCTTAATGGAAGAGTGGCAAGAAGAAAGCCATTTCTTAAAGATATCCATAAAAAGTGTCATTTAAAGTTTGCCACAAGCCACCTGGGAGACACACCAAACATGTAGAAGAAGGTGCTCTGGTCAGATGAAACCAAAATCAAACTTTTTGGCAACAATGCAGAACATTATGTTTCGCGTAAAAGCAACACAGCTCATCACCCTGAACACACCATCCCCACTGTCAAACATGGTGGTGGCAGCATCATGGTTTGGGCCTGCTTTTCTTCAGCAGGGACAGGGAAGATGGTTAAAATTGATGGGAAGATGGATGGCGCCAAATATAGGACCATTCTGGAAGGAAACCTGATGGAGTCTGCAAAAGACCTGAGACTGGGACAGAGATTTGTCTTCCAACAAGACAATGATCCAAAACATAAAGCAAAATCTACAATGGAATGGTTCACAAATAAACATATCCAGGTGTTAGAATGGCCAAGTCAAAGTCCAGACCTGAATCCAATCGAGAATCTGTGGAAAGAACTGAAAACTGCTGTTCACAAACGCTCTCCATCCAACCTCACTGAGCTCGAGCTGTTTTGCAAGGAGGAATGGGCAAACATTTCAGTCTCTCGATGTGCAAAACTGATAGAGACATACCCCAAGCGACTTACAGCTGTAATTGCAGCAAAAGGTGGCGCTACAAAGTATTCACCTAAGGGGGCTGAATAATTTTGCACGCCCAATTTTTCAGTTTTTTGTTAAAAAAAGGTTTGAAATATCCAATAAATTTAGTTCCACTTCATGATTGTGTCCCACTTGTTGTTGATTCTTCACAAAAAATTACAGTTTTATATCTTTGTTTGAAGCCTGAAATGTGGCAAAAGGTCGCAAAGTTCAAGGGGGCCGAATACTTTCACAAGGCACTGTATTTATTTGTAAAATAAATTTTGAAAGCCATTTTATCATTTTCCTTCCACATCACAATTATGTGCCACATTGTGTTGGCTTATCAAATAAAATCCCAATAAAATACATTTACATTTTTGGGTTGTAACATAACAAAATGTGGAAAAATTCAAGGAGTGAATATTTTTCAAGGCACCTCTACACAGTTTTAACCTCTTCTTTTCCAACTTAAGTGGCTGCATGTCTTTTTAAATTCCCTTTCACTAAATAGTTTTTCATATCCCCTCTCAAGTGTCTCCTCTCCAGAGTGAATAAGTTCAATGCATATAATCTTTCCCCATAGCTGAGGTCCTCTATTTCCTTAATTAAATTTGTTGCCCTTCTCTGGACTCTTTCCAGCTCCAGCACATCCTTCCTGAGGACTGGTGCTCAAAACTGGACAGCATATTCAAGATGCTGCCGGACCAGAGTCTTGTAGAGTGGGAGAATTATCGTTTTATCTCTGGAGTGAATCCCCTTTTTGATGCATGCTAATATTCTGTTGGCTTTGCTTGCAGCCGCCTGGCATTATATACCATTGCTGAGACAGTCATCTACGAAGACCCCCAGGTCCTTTTCCATCCTAGATTCCCCCAGAGCTTCTCCACCTTGCCAGTAGCTTGCATTCGTATTTTTAGCACCCAAGCGTGTTACCTTACAATTTTCAACATTAAACCTCATTTGCCATGTAGTTGCCCATCCCATTATTTTATTTAAGTCTTCTTGCAAGGTTTCCACATACTGCGTAAAAGTTATTGCCTTGCTTAGCTTTGTATCATCCGCAAAGGCTGAGATTGAGTTATTTATCCCATTGTCTAGATTGTCTATGAATATATTTAACAGGGTTGGTCCCAGAACAGAACCCTGGGGGACCCCACTTTACACACCAGACCAATCTGAGTACTCGCCATTCATCACCACCCTTTGGACCCGCCCCTGTAGCCAGTTTTCAATCCAGGTACTCAACCTATGGTCCATGTTGACAGGCCTCAGTTTGTACAGTAAATGCTTGGGGGGGAGGGGGGGGAACTATCAAATGCCTTTGCAAAATCCAGATACACCACATCCACAGGCCTTCCTTTATCTAGATGGCAGCTCACTTCTTCATAGAAGGTTAATAGATTGGTCTGGCAAGAATGATTCTTCATGAATCCATGCTGATCACAGCTCATGATACCGTTTTCACTACTAAAAACGTGTATATGGTCTCTTATCATTCCCAGATTGCAGACTATTGATGTTAGGCTAACTGGCCTGTAGTTCCCCGGGATATGTCTCAGCCCTTTTTTTATATATTGGTGCCACATTGGCTTTTCTCCAATTAGCTGGCACCATTCCAGTCAGTTAACTGTCCATAAAAATTAGGAACAATAGCCTGGCTATGACCTTGCTGAGTTCCTTAAGGACCCTCGTGTGTAAGCCATCTGGTCCCGGGGACTTATTTATGTTAAGTTTTTAAAGAGGAGATCCGCCTAGAATGAAAAAAAATGAAAGGCCATCAGCTAAACATACTGTAGCTGCTGACTTTTAATAATAGGACACTTATATGTCCTGAAGTCCAGTGATGTCTGCACCGCAGCTGATGTTTCCATCAGCTTTCGGGTGCTTCCGCCGCCATTGCGGGTAAGGGAACCTGGCATTGTAGCATTACATCTTCACGCTGGGAGCGCTGCTGCGCATGCGCGAGGCCCCGATGTGCTCTGCTATTGACCCGCCGGCCGGGAATCCGATCAGCAGAAGTATCACTTTTGGGTTGAACTCCGCTTTAAGTCTATTTCTGATTCTGTCATCTGTTAGCCATGAGGCTGCCTCCTGTGACATGTAATTAACATTACAGTCTTGGTTACTATATCCCCCCGTTTCCTAAGACTAAGGAGAAGAATTTATTCGAAACCTTTGCCTCATCTGTGTCCTTTGTAGCCAAATTCCCTTCATCATCCTTTATGGGACCAATATGTTCTGGCCTCGCTTTCTTACTATTTATGTACTTAAAGAATTTCTTTGGGTTTTTTTTTTTTAACTCTCCTCCGCTATGTGCCTTTTGTGTTCTATCGCTCTGATTTCCCCCTTACATTTCTTATTGCATTCTTTGTAAAGTTGGAATGCAGACAATGACCCCTCAGCCTCATATTTTTTGAAGGCCTTTTCTTTTGCTTTTGTATGCATTTTTACATTAGAGTTTAGCCACCCAGGATTTTTTTTTTTAGCTCTTTTAAACGTATTACCCGTTGGGATGCACTGGCCAATACCTTTAGTATGCTCTTGAAGTTTCTTTGTTCCTAGGATCTTATCCCATTTAATGTCATCAAGCAAAGAGCGCAGTTTAGGGAAGTTGGCACTTTTGAAGTTCAGTGTCCTTGTATTACCCATGTGTTTCCTATTTCTGTGAATTTTACTGAAACTAATTGACCTATGGTTGCTCTTTCCTAAACTGCCCCATATTTCTACATCCTTTATCAGGTCTATTGTTAGTAATTAACCACTTCAGCCCCGGAAGGATTTCCCCCTTTAGGACCAGAGCACTTTTTGCGATTCGGCACTGCGTCGCTTTAACTGACAATTGCGCGGTCGTGCGACGTTGTACCCAAACAAAATTTGCGTCCTTTTTTTCCCACAAATAGAGCTTTCTTTTGGTGGTATTTGATCACCTCTGCGTCATTTCAGATCACCACTATAAACAAAGAAAGAGTGACAACTTTGCCAAAAAAACAATATTTCTTACTTTTTGCTAAAATACATATCCAAAAAAAATATATAAAAAAACTATTTTTTTCATCGGTTTTGGCCGATTTATATTCTTCCTCATATTTTTGGTAAAAAAAAAATCACAATTGGCGTATATTGGCTGGTTTGCACAAAAGTTGGCGCGTTTACGAATGATGAGAATTCATTTATGGGGGTTTTTATTTTTTTTTTATTTTTTACTAGTAATGGTTGTGATCTGCGATTTTTAGCGGGACTGCGATATTGCAGCGGACATGTTTGACCATTTTGACACTTTTTTGGGACCATTGGCATTTATACAGTGATCAGTGCTATGAAAATGCACTGATTACTGTATAAATGTCACTGCCAGGGAAGGGGCCTGCAGGGGGCGCTCTAAGGGTTAACTGGGTTCCCTGTGTGTGTTACTAACTTTATGGGGCTGTGCCGAGTGGGGGAAGAGAGTAATAGTGACACCCATATACAGGGAGCCTGCGATCACACTCCATCCCCCTGTCAGAATGGAGATCCGTGTGTCAGACAAGGACCTCTGTTCTGTCACTGCCGGGGAGCAATCGTTTACATTGAGTCCCTGGCTCCCCCGGAACACAGTGAGTGCACCTCTGGCGTCACGCTCACGATCCGCGATCTCACAGCCGCCGTCAGGTGTCGGTAGTTTGCAATATCAAACCACTTTGCGGCCGTCAGGCGACGGCGGGCGGTCAGCAAGTGGTTAATCGGTCTAGTAGCGCATTGTTTCTTGTTGGTGCACTGTATGTAGCAGCCATGCCAAAAACAGCCTCCAAACTTTGCCATACATTTCCTGGGTAGCTTTTGAGAATCCCTTACCTGAGCCCCATTGCGATCCAGCAATGTGCACGAGTGGGGGCACTCTAATGCAGGTGTGTTACTGGCCAGTTTCCATCCCTCCTACTTTTATGAACACGATCCAAAAAATCTTAGACCACCATCCATTTTGATGGAATATAAACTGACAGTCATACACACAGGAAAAACTTTGTGTTTCTTCTGCAGTCCCATATACAGTGGGTACGGAAAGTATTCAGACCCCCCTTAAATTTTTCACTCTTTGTTATATTGCAGCCATTTGCTAAAATCATTTAAGTTAATTTTTTCTCTCATTAATGTACACACAGCACCCCATATTGACAGAAAAACACAGAATTGTTGACATTTTTGCAGATTTATTAAAAAAGAAAAACTGAAATATCACATGGTCCTAAGTATTCAGACCCTTTGCTCAGTATTTAGTAGAAGCACCATTTTGATCTAATACAGCCATGAGTCTTTTTGGGAAAGATGCAACAAGTTTTTCACACCTGGATTTGGGGATCCTCTGCCATTCCTCCTTGCAGATCCTCTCCAGTCATGGTGAACGTTGATGGACAGCCATTTTTAGGTCTCTCCAGAGATGCTCAATTGGGTTTAAGTCAGGGCTCTGGCTGGGCCATTCAAGAACAGTCACAGAGTTGTTGTGAAGCCACTCCTTCATTATTTTAGCTGTGTGCTTAAGGTCATTGTCTTGTTGGAAGGCAAACCTTCGGCCCAGTCTGAGGTCCTGAGCACTCTGGAGAAGGTTTTTGTCCAGGATATCCCTGTACTTGGCCACATTCATCTTTCCCTCGATTACAACCAGTCGTCCTGTCCCTGCAGCTGAAAAACACCCCCACAGCATTATGCTGCCACCACCATGCTTCACTATTTGGTCTGTATTGGACAGGTGATGAGCAGTGCCTGGTTTTCTCCACACATACCGCTTAGAATTAAGACCGAAAAGTTCTATCTTGGTCTCATCAGACCAGAGAATCTTATTTCTCACCATCTTGGAGTCCTTCAGGTGTTTTTTAGCAAACTTCATGCAGGCTTTCATGTGTCTTGCACTGAGGAGAGGCTTCCGTCGGCTTCCGCTCTCCCATAAAGCCCCGACTGGTGGAGGGCTGCGGTGATGGTTGACGTTCTACAACTTTCTCCCATCTCCCGACTGCATCTCTGGAGCTCAGCCACAGTGATCTTTGGGTTCTTCTTTACCTCTCTCACCAAGGCTCTTCTCCCCCGATAACTCAGTTTGGCCGGACGGCCAGCTCTAGGAAGGGTTCTGTTCGTCCCAAACTTCTTCCATTTAAGGATTATGGAGGCCACTGTGCTCTTAGGAACCTTAAGTGCAGCAGAAATTTTTTTGTAACCTTGGCCAGATCTGCGCCTTGCCACAATTCTGTCTGTAAGGTCTTATATAGACAGGTGTGTGGCTTTCCTAATGAAGTCCAATCAGTATAATCAAACACAGCTGTACTCAAATGAAGGTGTAGAACCATCTCAAGGATGATCAGAAGAAATGGACAGCACCTGAGTTAAATATAAAAGTGTCACAGCAAAGGGTCTGAATACTTAGGACCATGTGATATTTCAGATTTTCTTTTTTAATAAATCTGCAAAAATGTCAACAATTCTGTGTTTTTCTGTCAATATGGGGTGCAGTGTGCACATTAATGAGGGGAAAAAATGAACTTAAATGATTTTAACAAATGGCTGCAATATAACAAAGAGTGAAAAATTAAGGGGATCTGAATACTTTCCATACCCACTGTACATTAGGCCATGCAAAAAAAGATTTTTCTATTCCTGGATGTTTCAAATGATATAAATAGCTCTGAGAAGATCCTCCAATTCATCCAGTGTTAAATTAAACCGCGATACTCTTATTCTTGTCATCCTGACATCTGCATCTGAAGAGCTTGGATGAGAATCTGGGTCAGAATTCTCAGCAACCTTTTGTCTGTCAACTACCCAGTATGAATGCTAGTGCAAGGGGTTACTGAAGAGACCAAAGTAGACTGTGGTGTATTGAATGTGCAATCTGTCAAAAGTGTTTGGAAAATTGAAAATGTACAATATAACTTGTCAAAGCATTTTTTTTTTTTTTTTTTTTTTTTTTTTTTTGAGTGGCTGATATTTCTCAGTCATGTGAAAGGTCACCCGAAGTCTGATAGTTGCTGCCCTGTCAACTGGCTGCCATCACACACGATCTCTTGGCAGTTTATTAGCAATCAAGGCAGGCAAGTCAGAAATAGGCCAAGCAAATATGGGGACAAATGTTGATCTTTCTTAAGAAGCCTACTTAGTTTTAATATTGTAAACCTGCCACAAATCTGCACAATATGAACTGAGAACTTACATCAGTGGTTCTCAACTCCGGTCCTCGGGACCCACTAACAGGCCAGGTTTGCAGGATAACTGAAATACATCACAGGTGATATCATTTGCTGCTCAGTGATTGCAGTATTCTAGTCTGCATCTCCCCAAGGTAATACTTAAAATCTGGCATGTTGGTGGGTCCCGAGGACAGGAGTTTAGAACCACTGGCTTACATAGGTTGAAAAAAGACACAGGTCCATCTAGTTCAGTGGCTCTCAACTCCTGTTCTCAGGACCCACTAACAGGTCAGCTTTGCAAGATAACTGAAATACATCACAGGTGATATCATTTGCTGCTCAGTGATTGCAGTATTCTAGTCTGCATCTCCCCAGGGTAATACTTAAAATCTGGTCTGTTAGTGGGTCCCGAGGACAGGAGTTGAGAACCACTGATCTAGTTCAACCAATAAAAGGGGGGGGGGGATCATACAATCTTATATACACAATCCTATACCCAAAGTTGATCCAGAGGAAGGCGAAAAAGCCCAGCAAAGCATGATCAAATTTGCTTCAGCAGGAGAAAAAATTCCTTCCTAATCCCCCTAGAGGCAATTGAATATTCCCTGGATCAACTTTACCTAATAAATGTTAGTAGCCAGTTATATTCTGTACATTTAGGAAAGATTCCAGACCTTTTTTAAAGCAAATTGAGCTGGTCAGAACCACCTCTGGAGAGATACACTTCCACATTTTCACAGCTATTACTGTGATGAAACCTTTACGTAGTTCACTATATGTACCCCTTATGTATTTGTAGATGTTGATCATATCCCCCTTAATCTCATCTTCTCAAGAGAGAATATATTCAGTTCCTGTAATCCAGGGGTAGGCAACCTTTCAGAGGTTGAGATCTACCTGGATAACATGGAAGAAAGAAAAGATCCCTGGGGGAGGGGGGGCGGTGTCTACTACGCGGCACCTTTTAAAAAAAGAACTACCAAGCCCCCAATAAAAGACAGCATTACAGTAGTGTCCTCTGTCCCCTTCACATAACCCTCCTACTGTAGTGCCCCCCCCCATAGCAGTGTCCTCTGCTGCCCCTTCAAATCACCCCCCCACTGTAGTGTCCTCTGTCCCCCTTCTCCATAGTAGTGTTTGTTCTGTACCCTCCAATTTTGTGTCCTCTGCCCCCCTTGGCAGTGTCCCCCCCCTCATAGTAGTGTTCTGTACCCCCAATGCAATGTCCTCTGCCCCTTCACATCACCCCCCACTGTAGTGTCCCCCCATAGTAGTGTTCTATACACCCAATGCTGTCTCCTTCGCCCACAGTAGGGGTCTGTATTCCCGAACGCAGTGTCCCCTGCACCCTTCACATCACCCCCCACTGTAGTGGCCTCTGCCCCCATCCCCCACAGTAGTGTCCTGTACCCTCCAATGCTCTGTTATTTGCCCCTTCACATCACCCCCCACCCACTGTAGTATCCTCTGCCCCCTTCTCCCCCACACTAGTGTTCTGTAACCCCTCCAATGCAGTGTCCTCTGCCCATTCACATCATCCCCCCCAGTGTTCTCTGCCCCCAAGTAGTATCCTGTACCCCACAATGCTGTGTCCTCTGCCCCTTCGAATACA
>BLSH010000572.1:834366-866726 GCA_018402905.1 Glandirana rugosa
CATGTCCTGTGATGACCTTCCTCCTTCCCCACACACTGTAGTGTCCTCTGCCCCCTTCCTCCTTCCAGTAGTGTCCTGTACCCCCCAAAAAGTGTCATTTTATCCCCCTATAGTGTCCTCTGTTCCCCATCCAACAGTGTACCCCCACCCCCCCATACACACAACGCTGTTTAGGTAAAGCATACTTGCCAGGGTGTGTTCATCTGGTGGAGATCAGGAGATAGCATAGTGCTGGGTGGAAAATGGGAGCTTCCGGCGTTCATAATAGCAAGCTGGTGATTGATTGCTAGGACCACCTAGCAGCCAATCACTGAGCAGCTCATGCCCCTTGCCCTCCATCCAGCTATCGCTGTCCGCTCTTCAGCTAATAGGAGAGCGGGGGAGGCAGAGTTATGCCCAGGATCCACCTGTCGGGCCCCCCGCAGTCCATTACGATCGACTGCTTGCCGACCCCTGCTCTAATCTTTCCTCATAGCTGAGCTCTTCCATGCCTCTCATCAGTTTGGTTGCCCCTCTCTGCACGTTCTCCAGCTCCCCTATATCCTTTTTGAGAACTGGTGCCCAAAAACTGAACTGCATATTCCAGATGAGGCATTACTAGTGATTTGTACAGGGATAAAATATTTCGCTCTAGAATCTATACCTCTTTTAATACAAGTAAGGAACTTGCTCGCTTTGGAAATCGCAGCTTGGCATTGCATGCTATTATTAAGCTTATGATCTACTAAAACCACCAGATCCTTCTCCACTATGGATTCCCCCAGTGGTATTCCCCCTTGTATGTATGAAGCATGCATATTCTTAGCCCCCAAGTGCATAACTTTACATTTATCAACATTAAGGCCTCATACACACGGACGTTTCTAAAAAAATAAACAAAACGTCGGGCCCGACGTCAAGGAAAAAAAGTCGGCGTCTTTCGGCGTTATGCATCGGCGTTTTTGAGCGTTAGTGAGCGTCGGCATCAATAGCCGTTTTTTAAAAAAAATCATCCCTCTGCTATTTTTCAACCTAAAAACGTCGGCGTCAAAAAACGCCAGAAAACGCCGGTATAATAATAGGTGGCATTTGTTGGCGTTTGTTGGCGTTTGTTGGCATATTGTGGCGTCGGCGTCAAAAAATGCCAAAACGTTACAGCCTCAGAACGCGATGGCTGTGGGTTCTAGTCTCAGCTCACTAACGCCGACGTCATCTAGAGCTCAAAAACGCCGACGTTTATATGGGGCCATTGACTAACATGGAGAGCTGCAAAAAATGCCAGAAAACGCCGGCGTCAAATAAACGTCCGTGTGTATGAGGCCTAAACCTTATTTGCCACATAGTTGCCCTATTAAACAGTGCATTGAGGTCGGCTTGTAAGGTGGAGACATCCGATAAGGATGTTATTCCACTCCATAGCTTGGTGTCATCTGCAAACACTGAAATGGTACTTTTAATCTCAGACCCTATATCATTTATAAAGCAGTTTAAAAAATAAAGGTCCCGACACTGAACCTTGGGGTACACCACTAATAACCTTAGACCATTCAGAGTATGAATCATTAACCACTACTCTCTGAATTCTGTCTATTAGCCAGTTTTCTATCAGTTTATAAAATTATCTTTCCAAGCCTGTACACTTTACCTTACACATTAGCCATGCGTGGGGAACTGTGTCAAATGCGTTTACAAAATCCAAGTATACCACGTCCACAGCCACCCCTCTGTCCAAGATTTTACTTACCATCTCATAAAAAGAAATCAGATTTGTTTGACAACTTCTGTCTTTCATGAATCCATGCTGTCCGTTGCTAAAAAGATTTTATTCCAGCAAGAACTCATCTATGTGTAAATGCTCCACTATCTTCTGGACTATAGAAGTTGAAATAGCAGGTCTATAGTTACTTGGCAAAGACTTTGATCCCTTTTTAAATATAGGCACCTACGCCGATCCAATGGTACTATTCCAGTCATTAACGTGTCCCTAAAAATTAGACACAATGGCTTTGAAATTACAGAGCTCGATTCTTTTAGGACCCGTGGATGGATGCCATCTGGTCCAGGTGCTTTATCTACCTTTATTCTGTCTAAATATTTCTGGACCAGTTCACTTTTGAGCCATTGTGGATCATTTGGGGCCGTGTCACTACCATCCTTATTATGGACATGAGCTCCACCATGTTCCTTTGTGTTCACAGAGCTGAAGAAAGTAATACATTTGCTTCTCTTTGTCCTCAGTCACCCACTCTGGATTATTTTGTAAAGGGCCTACATGCTCAGACCTGACCTTTTTACTATTAATATATTTGAAGAATTTTTTGTGGTTTTGTCCTACTATCTTTTGCAATCTGTCGTTCGTTTTGAATCCTTGATATTCTGTTATATTCTTTGTAACATTAAACGATGATAGTGTCCCTTCATATTTATATTTTATTAAAAGCTCTTTTCCTATTATTTATGGCTTTTTTAACTTTGGCCGTGAGCCACATAGGTTTTATTTTTAGCCTTTTAAACTTATTGCCCATGGGAAAATACTTTGCAGTGAGTTTGCATACAGTCTTTTTGAAGAAATCCCATTTCTGTTCTGTGTTCATGGATGCCAATATTCCCTCTCAGTCTAAGCCCCCTTTCACACATCCATTCAGCTCTGCCTGTCTGTTTTTTGGACGGACCTGAACGGATGCTCCATGCACCTCTATGGAGCGACGGATGTCAGCAGTGACATGTCCGCTGACATCCACCGGTCTCCGATCCGCTCCTCTACCATATATCCCTACGGATGAAAACCCTATTTTTCCATCCATCTGGGAATCGGATCGGATGAAAACGGACAGATGGTCCGTTTTCATCCAATTTCCCATAGAGGAGAGTGGGGCTCTGACATATCCGTTTCCGCACAGTGAGCAGAGATGGATCTGTCATCCGCCGGCTCAACTGGGATCAACAGATCGATACCTGCTGAACAAAGCGAACCCCAGACATGGCTGTCTGAAACCAGCCTAAGTCTTGGAGAGCAGCCCTCATCCTTGGAAAATTTGCTCCCTTAAAGTTAAGTGTGTATATATACAAATACAAAAGAATCGCTAGAGGCTCTATAGCAAGGGCAAAAAGCCCTGGAGAAAGAGGACACCCTTGTCTAAACACTTAACTTTAAGATCAAACCCTAAATAAACGATGCCCTCCTACACACCACAACACTCAGGATATAAATAAAGTTTAAAAAAGCTGCTGCTAAAATAGAAATTACATATGCATATATACCAATACAAAATCAGTCCATTAACTCAGCTGATGTTAGTATTCGTAGCAGCGCTACAATGCAACCGTTCCTATGCAAGGAATAAAGAGACGTGCACCACAGGGTAAAACGCCACCAGTGTCAGAATCCAGATAAGGGGTGATGAAATAACAAATTGTAGAAATGGCATGCGCATGGGAGTCCTCAGATCTTTTTTCAGGGGTGGGCATCATTTTAAGGTCACCCACGCTCCACCCCTTTTTGACAATGCCATGAAGGGGAGGGGCTTAGTCATAGCATAAAGCGTGGTAACCCCCCTTCCACTGCCACATTTGGCACTTTTTGGGAGGGAGAATGTACCTGCTTTTGCCATGGCAATCTGAGCCACGTGCAAAATATGCTGCGACCACAGCAAGTGAAGGTTTAAATAAGCATACAATTAGTCAATCGATCAATTACAAAAAAAAACTACACCTGAATGGTGCAGCATTGGCTTAAGCCAGTGGAGATTTTTAAATTCTATACGGGCACAGCATCTTTATGCTGTTGTACCCATATAGCTGCTGTTGTGTCCATATAGCTGCACTGATGAGGTGGTACTGATGGTCACTAATAGGCTGCACTAATGAGGTGGCACAGATGGTCACTGATAGGTGGCACTGATGCGCACTATCAGGGGGCACTGATGAGCACTAATAGGTGGCACTGATTGGCAGCACTGATAGAACTGGTTAAACAGCATGTTGCTTTCAGTGGGTGGTGCTGTGAAAAAGAATAATGTAGTTCAATGTGGCCGCCGTATGGCAATTATTGGGTTAAATCAGGTGGTGAGGAGGCAACATATTACCTCCTCACTACCTCTCAAACAGCTCTGAAAAGCAATCCAAGCATGGATCTTTTTAGAGGAGCAACAGTCACTTCCACACATGTGAAGGAGCAGCCAAGTGCAGTGAAGTAAAGTGTTAAATTTCTTCACATAATAACAGAAGGTTCAGCCTTATGTCCAACTGGGATGACAGGGTAAGGTAATACAAGGTCTATGCTGACAGGGATGGCAATTGGAGACATTCCTCAAGCAGTTCACTGATAACAGAAGATAAGAACTATAGGGCAGCCTGTGACAGCGGGGGATGGAGATCCAGGTGTCAGCCCGACAATAAATAAGGTGAGCTCCAGTGTTGTGAACATTCTCTTATCACTTTGGACAAACACTTTACTTTCCTGCACTTTCCTCCCTATATGCATACACCTTGCTGATTCCAGGGGGTGCACTTGACCCCCCTTGCCCCTGCCTGCGGACGCCCATGGGCATGCGTGCACCCACACCGATAATCCACCACGTGCCTCTCTCCCCCAAACAATTGCACTCACGAGATGTTGGTGAAAATTGAGCCTTGTACAAAACTCCTGGATACGTCTCTCTCATCAGTCATTCCCAGTACATCGTCATATTCGGGTATAAGAAAAAAGCCATACATAGTGTAATCCTGCTTCGACTTTTATTAAAATGCCCCCATATAAGTTACACTTACAAGATATGCAGTTAAAATAAGCCACAATATAATCGTGATAATCACAGTTCACCCTCTCACCATCTGCCTCTCACACAGCCCGCAGTGAGGTGTCCGATCCTCCACTTTCTGTTGGTGACACCCAAGCGTCACTTCCGGTTGCCGCTAGGTCACGCGCTGACGTGTTTCGTCATCACGACTGCTTCAGAGGGCCTCTGAAGCAGTCGTGATATTAAGATATTACCCTATTATGATGATGTGCTGGGAATGACTGATGAGAGAGACGTATCCAGGAGTTTTGTACAAGGCTCAATTTACACCATCTGGTGAGTGCAATGCTTTGGGGGGGGGGGGGGGCACGTGGTGGATTATCGGTGTGGGTGCACGTATGCCATTTCTACAATTTGTTAGTTCATCACCCCTTATCTGGATTCTGACACTGGTGGTGTTTTACCCTGTGGTGCACGTCTGTTTATTCCTTGCATAGTAACTGTTGCATTGTAGCGCTGCTACGAATACTTACATCAGATTAACGAGGAGTCAATGGACTGATTTTGTATTTGTATATATGCATTTGTAATTTCTATTTTAACAGCAGCTCTTTTAAACTGTATTTATATCCTGAGCGTTGTGGTGTGCATCGTTTATTTTGGTTTTGGTCTTATAGTTAAGTGTTTAGACAAGGGTTCCCTCTTTCTCCGGGGCTTTTTGCCCTTGCTATAGAGCCTGTAGCGACTTTTTTGCATCTGGATCCTAGGATGAAGGTAATTCAGGCTGTTGTTCTCCAAGAAAAAGTGTCTCTCTATGCAGATGGCACGTTGTTATACTTAGCTGATGCAGGAGACTCTGAGATCTGCCCTTGAAATTGTTGACCGATTTGGTGGATTCTCAGGGATTCGCACTAATTGAGATAAGTCCCTGCTTTTTTCCTTCCATCCTCTGGGTTCTGGGGCTGAGACTCGTACACCACTCCAATGGGTAGAAGACTAAGTATCTGGGTATGAGAATTCTGAGTTCTTTGTCAGCATATCTAGAGGATAATCTATCCCCCTTAATTGCCCAATCTGCGGGGAAATGCCAGACCTGGAAGTCCCTGCCATTGTCACCAGTGGGCCGAGGGAATATACGCAAAATGGTCTATCTGCCCAAGTTCCTCTACTTCTTGAGGAACACCCTGGTCCCTATCCCAAAGTCGATCTTCCGCAGAATGGACAGCTTTATAGTCTCTTTTGTCTGGGGGGGGGGAACCCCACGACTGCCTTGTGAGAGTGGGAGCGCCAGCTCCCACTCTCACAAAGGGGTTTGGCACTACCGAACCTCTAGCTCTATTACTGGGCGGCGGTGCTGGTGACTGTTCGTTGGTGGTTTGACCAATTCAGACAAAATCCTGTGGTGAAGTTGGAGGCATCCATACTGGGGTCATAAGCGGCCTTGACCAATCTAGTTTATAGAGGACCTACGGCACACCCTGACATAACGTGTCCTATGAAAACGACAGTTAAAGGACGGTGTCCTCACTCTATCTTTACCTTTCGGTGGCTCATACTACCTCCCACACGAAATTAATTGAAAAATGGAAGGGGGATATCCCCGAGCTGACTGAGGGAGACTGGGAGGACTTGGTTTACAGTTTTAGTACCACTATTATCTCAGCTAGAGATTGTTTTATACAACTGAAATTCCTGCATAGGGCATACTACACTCTGACCCGACTGCGAGAATTTACCCCAATGCTAGCCCTTTGTGCTCAAGGTGCCAATCCTCTCCTGGGAATTATCTTCATATGGTGTGGATATGTCCCCGTATCCATCCATTCTGGGAAGGGGTGATTGGGCAGCTGAACGATTTTGGAGACTGGTCCCTTAGACAAGACCTGGCCATGGCACTCCTGGAAGTTTTGGAGGATGTGGTGGCTACCAGATATGGGAAATTGTTCCTTTTCTTTGCCCTATACTACGCTAGGCGTAAAATCCTCCTTAGATGGAAACAGCCTTGGCCCCTTCCCCCCCCCCATATCCTGACCCGTTTTCCTCTTCCCCCCTCCCCCCTCTACTCTTACTCATGGGGAATTACTAAGATTATCACTGTCCCTGGTGCCAATCCTTGAATATAACTGTGTAATTGGCAAGTTAAACTTTAATTTGCAGTTTCTTGTTCACTGATACTCGAAGGAATCCCATAATGTTATGTACTGACTGTGTCTACTGTAATTATCATTGCTTATATTGAGTAAAATCTTTCTCTGTTAAAAAAAAAAAAGTTAAATGTTTTTATTTTTCCCGTATGTGTTTGTTGCTTACAGCTAACATTAAATTAATTCATGTTATGGTCACCAGATGTTCTTTTATATGAATATTGGTAATAAGCTCTGCATGGTTTGAGATTACCAGGTCCAGCAGTGCATCATTCCTAATCAGGACCTCAATAAACTGGACCATAAAATTGTCCTGTAATAGGTTTATAAATATTTGCCCTTTAACTGTTCCAGCAGTGCCATTACTCCAGTCAATCTCCGGGTAGTTAAAATCTCCCATTATTGCCCCCTGTAATTGACCCTTTCTGATATCTGTTACGCCTACCTAGAGAAGATTACACTTCCTCATGTTCTTCAAACACATGGATCCTTTTCACATCTATATTTGATTTTCTCATGGGTCTTCAATATGTCTTTGGTCTTCATTAATAAGGCCCATAGTTATGATTAATACTGATCCATAATCAATGTTGTACTATCTCCTTATTTTTTCACAGTTTTTACTTTTCTTTTGTTTGTTTCCTGTTATTCAATTTTTAAAAAAAACAACATCCTCCTCCAGAATCCACCCTTGGGACTTTTTGTGACACCACACTCGTGTCATATTGATTCTAGTCAGAGGCCCTCCATGGTGCTGGATTACTTGTAGGCACAACCTCTATATAGCATTGGTTATACTCAATATCTGATTCTCTTTGGACACTTTAATGCTTTAATTTTATAGTATGGAGCTGTTACTCAATCTATAATATCATATTTTGGTTATTTTATAAAGTTTAAAAGGTTATCTATGCAATGTTTATTGTTCAACCTATATGCTACCTAAGTAATAGTAATTACGGCGATATTATATTCACCTATAACATTCTCTGGCATTTTATACCAAGTACAGATGTTATGCCGCCTAGTCCATTCGCCGTGCTAGTTTGACCCCACTCTTCTCATCGATTTACCTTCTATGACCCCGCCATTCTGTATGGCTATATGTTTTGGGTTCTTGGCTCTTCACCCCCCTCCTGGCCACCCTGGGGGGTGGGGAGAGCCTTTCTCAGTTTTCGCTGACAAGACCGGGATGATTTTGTCCCTTTTCTAAGAAATTTTGTAAGTCAGTAGACTATGTGTCTCCTGACACCCTATACCAAATATCTGACTATTTTTATATATTTGTGTTTCTTATGCATTTACCTATTGGAAGGTCATTGTTTCTATGGTATCACAATCTTTATCCAACTATCGTCATAGAATAATAAGTCTTAATTGATTACTGTCTGATTTTTCACCCTAAAAACACAGCCACATCTACTTATAGTATCACCCCTTTTAATACACTCGCCCCAGCTATTATTTTCAACATAGCTTTTCTCCCTTCTAAAAACAATGCGTATTAGGATAATATCTCACAACCTTCAAGGATTCAATAAGCCCCTTAAACGTAAAAAGGCATTCAGGCAATCTAAGAGAATGGGCGCTGATATCATTTTCCTTCAAGAGACCCATTTCTCCGCCAACAACCACCCAAAATATTTCGATAAGAACTACCAGCAATTCCACTACACCACCTTCCACAACAAATCCAGAGGTGTTGCTATCTTTATTAGAAATTCACTAATCCTAGATATACAACATATCTATAAAGCCGTTTTATTATTATACAGGGCAAGGTAAATGGACAAAGCATTACTATTGCCTCTGTATATGCTCCCAACGAGGCCCATTCTACTTTCTTTAAAATGTTCTTTAACACTCTAAAAGTCTAGATAAATACGCTTCCCCTCATCTTATTGTAGGAGGGGATTTCAACTTGGCAGCCCAACCAACTCTTGACATGAATAGCCCCTCCCTATCCTCTAGAGCATTTTCCAAATCCATTAATAAATCGCTTAGTACATTTCAATTGATGGATACGTGGAGAACACACAACATAGAAATAAAAGCTTTTACGTTTTACTTTCACCCTCACAATAGCTTCGCATGTTTAGATTATATATTCACTACCCCTATTTTACTTGCAAACTCGGTGGAAGCTGATATCCTTCCCTGCCCCTGGTCTGACCACCATATAGTCTCTTTTGAAACCTCATATATAGGCTTATCCCCCTCACCATATAGTTGGAGATTGAACAACTTCCTCTTATCTTACTCTATCCTCCTACAACAAATATTTACAAATATTGAAGAATACTTCAAAATTAATAATACAAACGATATATCACCTACTGCCCTTTGGACGGCCCATAAGGCTGTTCTTTGAGTTTAGCTAATCGAAATTGCTTCTATAAAAAATAAAGCTAGACTTGTGGAAATCAAATCTCTAATCCGAGATCTCAATTCACTCTACAATAAAATGAGTTCTTCCCCATCTCCTTCTCTTACCCAACAAATAAGCTCTAAACGACATGCCCTCGATTTGCTACTCTCAAAGGATACAGAGAAATGTATTAGATTCTCTAAAGCCAAATTTCTTCTTCACGGTAACAATTCATAAACAATGTTTGCCAGGAAGTTAAATGAAACAGTCAAACCTCCTCATATTTATAAACTTTGAGGCGACAAGGGCAACCTAGTTTCCCACCCAAACAACGTACAAAAAATATTTTTACATTTTTTATAAAGACCTCTTCTCCAACCCAAACCCAGCCCCGTCTCCAACCTCGCTATCCTGGCTTGACGATATTCAGCTACCCTCTCTCACACATCAGCAACAAGACTCCCTTAACGAACCATGCACTGAATCTGAAATTCTCAATATAATTAAATCTCTTAAAACCTCCACAGCCCCTGGCAGATGGATTCTCCCCCACATATTACAAGAGATTTGCTCCTCTTCTTATTCCTCACTTATCTAAACGTTTTAATCTTATACTCCAAGGCAACCACTTCCCTGCAGAAATGACCCTAGCCAATATGTCTCTCCTGCCCAATCCTCAAAAGGACTACTCCCTCCCACAAAATTATCGTCCTATATCAATTTTAAACAGTGATCTGAAAATATTTGGCCGATTATTAGCTGATAGATTGGCGTCCGTCATCTCCTCATTGGTTCACATTGATCAATCAGGTTTTATCAACAACAGACAAATCACAGATAATATCAGGTTGGTGAACAACATTATTCAAGATGCAAACCTGTCATCTTGCCAAACTTGTCTATTAAGTCTAGATATAAACAAAGCGTTCAACAGTGTTAGCTGGTTGTATCTGGATGTAATTCTTAGAAAAATGTGGATTCTCCGAAAAATTTGTTCACGGATTAAAAGCTTTATACCATCTCCCAGGTAGCAAGGCAGAATTTTTCTACCTTAATAGAGGTACCAGACAGGGATGTCCCCTCTCCCCCCTTTTATTTGCCCTCTCCCTTGAACCCCTTGCTTGCGAAATCAGGAGCAACCCAAATATTATAGGTTATACCAGAGGCCCCATTGAACATAAACTTAGTTTATACGCTGATGACGCCATTGTTTTTCTGTCTGACCCTCTTATATCTATCCCTAATCTCCTCTCTGAGCTCAATATCTTTAAAAACCTCTCAGGTTTTGGGATCAATCAATCCAAATGCTCTATTCTTCCTATTAATATCCCTCCTAACTTAGCTTCCGCTATCAAACTTCTCATTCACACTTCTCATGGAGTACAGATTCCCTAAGATATCTTGGAGTATAAATCTCATCGCAATTCAAATCTTTATTTCAAAACAATTATCCCCGCTTATTCACACAGATTAGGAACCTCTTAAGAACATGGGCAACATACCACATGTCTTTTCTAGGTAGGTTATGTGCCATAAAAATGAACATCATGCCAAAACTACTTTTTTATTTCCTGACCTTCAAATAAATATCCCTAGTTATAAATTAGACTCCCTCCAAAAGGACATCAATAAATTTGTCTGGTCTGGTAAGAAACCAAGATGCAGCAATGACCTCCTCCATAGAACTCAAATATTGGGAGGCATTGGCCTACCAAATATATGGCTATATTACATTGCATCCAGACTTACCCATCTTACCCAATGGTTCTTCAAAGATAAGAATATTCCTTGGCATCCTCTGGTCCAATCATAATTTACATAGATCCTTCCACACCCGTAATCTTATAGTCTCCCAATTACTTCAATTTTGGACCCGTTCTAAATCCTTATACAAATTAATTTCTCCCACCCCCCTTAGCTTCTTACATAGACGACCCAGGTTTCACTCCAGCTTTCAGAGATAAAACAGACTTTAAGATATGGATCACCAACAATCTTACCAATATTCTTTCTCTCACTGATAATTATCAATATATCCCCTTTGAACAACTTCAACAAACGCATCACCTCCCCTTCTCCCAAAAAAAAACAACCACACCTCAATTAAACTTTTTTTTCATCCCAATTCCCCTCAGATTTAAAACCTCCCTTTTCATTATTTGAACAGATCTGTATTAATTCCCCTAGAGATAAAGGATTGATCTCTAAGCTATACTCTTATCTAAATTAACTTAATAGTCCTGATAAAACCAAACCTATGTTAAATTGGGAAACAGACATAGGCCATGTTATATCCATTAAGGACTGGCAACAAATTATAATACATATGCATAAAAGCAATAGAGCTTCTGCCTTTAAAGAAACCCCTATTAAAATACTTACCAGTTAGTATATGGACCCCATCAGGAATTCATTCTTATTATCCATCAATTTCTCCAATGTGCTTCGGAGGCTGCAACTCCTCAGGATCACTATTACATATTTTTTGGGATTGTCAACTTTTAAAACCCATCTGGCACAAAGCTTCCTCAACAATTCTCAAAATAACGGATTAAGCAATCACTCTATCACCACAAATCTGTCTACTCTATTTATCTATACCTGATATACCTCATTCATCAATGAACTTAATACACTCCCTGTTCAGCGCGATCCAATGGACAATTGCCTGCAACTGGCAATCGCCAAATCTTCCTTGGCCTCAGGTCATCTCACGAATGGAGATGATCAAAATAACAGAATTTATCATAACATCAATGACAGTATGCATATTTATCATAATAAATAGAATCTCTGGTATACAGCCCAACATACATAAACTCCTCTCAGAATATACTATTCCATTGATACCACTTCTGACACATTTTCCTCAATTACATTTTCTTTATTATAATGTTATATTATTTCATAGATATCTTAATTACTATATATTCTATGTAATTTCACATTATTGGCTTTAATCGAGTTGTATTTTTTAAGATGATCTGTAATATCTCATGATCGTCCAATAAAAATCGATTGTAAACAAAAAAAAAATCTCCCATTATCATCACTGCCCCAGCCCTTGCAGCCCTTTATATCTGTGCAAGGAGCTGAGTCTCCACTTCCTCATTAACAATGGGTAGTCCATAGCAAACTCCAATGATAACCTTTATAGTATGTACACCCATGTACAGTTACACCCATAATGCTTCAGACTCATCACACTCTCCATCAACTAGGTCCTCTTTCACACTCACATTGAGATCACAACTCACATAGAGAAAGACACCACCACCCCTCCGTTTTAGTGAGCAAAAACTTATGAAGACACAAAGATCCCTTATCAGGACACTACTGGCATAAAAGTATTATTTATTGCAAATCCGAATAACAAAAATACAATTATGCAAAAACACTGTAGATGCACAGAATAAAAGAGAGTAAAAGGTGACAACGTTGTCAAAACCAGGGAACAGAATCAGCCGGCTGCATCACACCACCACACACTCACTAACACACTGATGGAGCACTTGGGGACAATTGGTAAATATCCACTAGGGGAGACGATGCGATTAATAAAAGGCAGGTGTCCCGGATGCTACCATTGGGGTAGTGAGAAGTTCGCTCCCACTGATAGGACTGGCAGTCAGTATGATTCCAAAGTGATGCACCAGCGATTGCAGGGTTAACATGTGAAACCAATCAATTCCTAAGTAAAGGCAGTGGTCACACTCTAGGACAAGACAATGCGTCACACTGGAGATTCCAGTGACCAGCCTCTCATCCCAGTAGCTCCGTACGGCTGAGGTGTCAGCTGAGGCAAGGGAATGACACCAAGGGAAAAAGAAAGATTTCACCACTCTTCGCCGGATGACCGGCTTCAGTCAGTGTCGGGTGATCACCGCTGGGGAGACCGTCCAAGCCCAGATAGCCGTGCAACGCAGCGGTGTCCTCGGGTCACAAGCCTCGGAGCTGGTGGGAGTGGCTGCATAGATCACATGACAGGCCAAGTCTGTAGTCACTTGGGGGTGGTCAGCTGAGACGTCCCTGTGGGGCGGAATGACGCAAACTCTGACGCGTTTCGTAACGCCAATCGCGAACTTCCTCAAAGCTAAGGCGGAGCTGAAGGAGGGGGAGTTATATACGGCAGTCCAAATTGAAATGCAATACCCATTGAAGGCCACAAGATGTCCCCTTCATTCATCCACCAAATCATGTCAATCAACCGCACTAAAACAAAATACACTGAACATCGCACCGACGAAAACCTACATAATCAGATAGGCTGAACATAGTGATCAGTCAGAGATAGCAGCTAAGTGAGGGATACTTGTATGTGACCAAGTTAATCAAAGTGGGTGAGATCCAGTGGGGAGGCAAAAGAGGGATTATATTGCAATATAAGGATGCTGCAAAGGGGAGGGGGAGGAGAAAGGGAGGGGAGGAAAAGATGATTGCATTAAGACTCCAGAAACACTGAAAAGTTACATTCCGTGTTTAGGACATTTGGTACCATAGAATCTAATAGGAAGATAAACATCTCCTCTTTTTGTAATAGAACAGTATCAAAGTCTCCCCTACGGAGGGGAAGATCTAGGGCAAAAATCTCCTTGACCATTAAACCCTCCGGTGTACCTCCATGGAATTGTTTGAAATGAATCGCTATGGGTTTCATCTCATCCTTTTTACTTCTGATACTGGCCAGATGTTCATTAATCCAGATCTTTAGGGAGCGTTTAATTTTCCCCACATATATTTTCTCACAGGGACATGTAAGTTGATAAATCACTCTCATAGTGGAGCAGTTTATACATTTTTGGATTTTAAAAGATTTGGAACCATCCGCGTTAGTAAACCTGTCAGTTTTATGAACAAATTGGCAAATGTTACATCTGCCACAGGAATACATTCCTGGCTTGATGGGGCGCTCAGCCAATTCGGGGTCAGAGTTCTTCTGTATTCCGAATGTACCAAAGAGTCGGCTAAGTTTGGGGCCCTCTTAGCCACCATTAGCGGACGGGGGCCAACTATGTCGCTCAGTAGAGGGGTTTAGTCAGTTGGTGCCAGTATTTATTCAATATACCTCTGACTTCGTTCCACTGGGCCCCCCTTGCAGCCCTTTATATCTGTGCAAGGAGCTGAGTCTCCACTTCCTCATTAACAATGGGTAGTCCATAGCAAACTCCAATGATAACCTTTATAGTATGTACACCCATGTACAGTTACACCCATAATGCTTCAGACTCATCACACTCTCCATCAAGTAGGTCCTCTTTCACACTCGCATTGAGATCACAACTCACATAGAGAAAGACACCACCACCCCTCTGTTTTACCCTGAAAGAGAGCATAGCCAGGAATATGAATAGCCAAATCATGTGAAGAATGAAGTCAAGATTCAGCAATACCAATTAAATTATAGTTCTCGTGCACCAGAGCTTCCAACTCCCCTATTCTACTTGGTAGACTTCTGGTATTGGTGAACAAACACTTTAATTCATTGTCACATGTTGCACACTTATGTTGCATATTTTTTATTTTAGTACAAATAGTATAATTTCCAATGGTTGTTTGTAACATGGGAACCTTCATATCACATGCCATAGCCCTCCTCCCATCTTTTCAGATTCCATCCACCAATAGGGGCTAACCTCTCTCTGCCCTATTATAATCTAATTCACCCCCCCCACCTCCATCCTAGTTTAAATACTTCTCCAGCCTTCCCATAAACCTCTCCCCCAGCGCATCAGACCCCCTTCCATTTAGGTGCAAACCATCTTTAGCATATAGGTTGTACCCCAATGAAAAGTCAGCCCAGTGCTCTAAAAACCCAAATATCTCTTTCTTACACCAGGTCTTTAGCCATGCATACAGTTCTCTTATCTCCCCCTGACTTTCCTGTGTTGTGCAAGGTAAAGGCAATATTTCAGAGAATATCACCTTGGAGGTCCTTCCCTTCAACTTGCAGCGTTCTTTAAATTGATTCTTAAGAAGCCTCCATCTTCCATATATTCTGTCATTTGTTCCAACATGGACCAAGGCAGCTGGGTCATGCCCAGCCCCTCCCAGTAATTTATCAACCCCGTCTACCACCTGCCGAACCTTGGCACCAGAGATACAGCAAACTATTTGGTTGAGGCGATCCTGTCGACAAATTATTCTATCAGTCCTTCTGGTTATAGAATCCTTTATTACCACCAACTGTCTAGGCTAGTCTAGTGATGGTGAACCTTGGCACCCCAGATGTTTAGAACTACATTTCCCATGATGCTCAACTACACTGCAGAGGGCATGGGTGAAGAGACGAAAAAGGATCGGCTGCACTTCCTTTGTGATGCAATTAATTTATTTCAGGAGATCATAAAAACAGGTACATAGGCATATTTTATGGCAATAAGGCAGAAAAGGTGATGCATTTCACACGACTAGCATGCTTCGTCAAAACCACAAAAGAATACCATTACCGACATGCTAATATACAAAAAAATCACATAATACAAATTAGCAGAGAATCAGGTGTGATCACTTCAGTAATTGGAACTTTTCCTTCTCTGTTCTCGCTAGAACTCACACAGCACTAAATATTGATGTGACCCCCAAATATAAGTAAAATAATATCTAAAGAAGAAGAAAAGTCGAAATAATTAACGTTTCGTTACATATGATAATACTGGAGAAAAAGGAATAAAAAATCAAGACCAAAAATAGGAAAAACAGAAAAACTTAGAGATACAGCACTTCCTTCTATCAAAAGAAGGAAACATATCCTGAGTATGACAACCCTGTTCCAATGTACTTGCTGAATCATCATGATCAATCAATATAAACACACGCATGATAATTAACACAAGACAGTAGATCATTCATAAAAATGGGTCAAATCTCATTCAATATTCAACCCTCCTGGTATTCTTGTCTGTAAGGAAAATATCCAGAATAACTCCCGCTTGCAAAGCATTCTAAAATTATCACCACCTCTCCTAGGTGTGTAAACTTTTTCTATACCTTGTATTTGCAAGAGGGAGGTATCACCCCCATGTGCCTCATTAAAGTGTCTCGCTACATTGGTCCCATGTAGTTTCTAAATGTCACGAACATGATCATTTAAACGATCAGAAAGTCTCCTGGTAGTGCGACCAGCATATTGTATTGCATATACATTACAAGTGATCAAGTAAATGACATTCTTGGTGTTACAATTTATAAAATTTTTTATCTTGAAGGACCTGTGTTTCACAGTAAAGAAAAAATGGTCACCCTTAATTATCCGAGAACAACAGGGACAGCTATTAGCTCCACATTTGAACAAACCTGTGAAATCTAACCATGTCCTACTATGAGTGCGAGAACCAAAATCACTGGGGGATAATGTAATGGCTAAAGAAGGGGCTCGTCTAGATACAGTTTTAAACCCTTTGGATATAATCTTTTGGTAACGTTCATCTTCATACAGAGAAGAGATGTAAGAAAATAGGAACATTAACTCGGTTTCGATTTTTCTTTTTATGTAATAAAACCCCTCTAGGTGTCTCTTCAGTGATATTAATTGCCTGATCGCTTCAGTCACAAAATCTGTTATACATCTTTCTTTTCCTGCTGGGACTCACCCTCATCACTGCAGATCCCGCGCAACCTCAAAAACTGACCCATGGGAATACCATTAGTAACATGTTTGGCGTGCCCAGAATCCGCACAGAGAAGGGTGTTGTATAAAGATTTCCTGTAAAGACTCGATAGAATACGCCCCTCCTTGTGCGATAACACCACATCAAGGAAAGGAACCAATCCACTGTCCAAAAGTCCTGTAAACTGGAGGTTTAAACTATTATTATTCAAATGATGTAAAAAAAACTATCCAACGTACCTACAGAACTGGAACATGTGAACAGTAGATCGTTAATGTAGCAACAGTACAATCTAATGCTTGATTGAAAGGATTCCTATCTCCAAAAATGGACACCCTCTCCCATCAACCCATATAGAGGTTGGCGAGAGAGGGTGAAAAATGAGCACCCGTGGATGCTCCACATTTTCAAAGATTGAAGGAACTGTCATAACTGAAAAAATTATGTGCGAGGAGATAATCAAGACATTCAATAATGTATTCCTTTAAAATGGAGAAATATCCACTATGTCTATCCAAAAAGTACTCCACTGCCCGCAAACCCAATGCATGTGGTATCGACAAGTAAAGACTGGACACATCACTTGTAATCCACACATATCCCTCTACATTACACACATTTACTAACTCTTTTGTGTCTTTTAAATAACTGGGCGACTGTAACTGACACTGCAGAGTGCATGGGCATCATGGGAAATGTAGTTCCAAAACATCTGGGGAGCCAAGGTTCACCAACACTGGTCTAGGCCTACCTGCGCTACCCTCACCACCCCTACTAGATGGGCTGCTCTCCTGACTGTTAGGGGTAACAGTGACATCTAGGGCTATTGTCACACAACTAGGGCTATTGTCACACAACAGGGTGGGCTTGGGGCGCAGTGCTCTGTGCCCCAAGCCCACCCTTTTTTTGAAGCCTATTAGAGCCTCTGGCTCTAATCACGTGCTTCAAAACTAAAAAAAACCCATTGGAATCCATGCGTTCGGCACCCCACATGTAAATTAGGGGGATGGCGCCCAATGCACCCTGCATTTTGGGCCGCCACTGATCCTCACACTTGGCAAATCTGTTAGGGTGCTCAAACCCAGGGCTGGCCTTACTTTTCTGCGAACCTCTACCACTTACTCTAACTACATTAACCCATCTTCCTACCTGATAATCCTGACTTACCCCTCCACCTTCCCCATTAACCCTACTAGCCACCTGCTCAGTGAGCAGAGGATCCCTTTCAAGGTTGACAGTTTTGCAGAGTGTTGCAATTTGCTCCTCCAGATCTCTAATGTGAGCTTCCAGAAGGGCAACTCACTCACATCTGTCGTAGCATTATCCATCCTGGAGCTGTTGCTCCACTGCTGTATACATGTGGCACACTGTGCACTGCACTGCATTTGAAGAAGAAAAAAGGCTTATCCAGAAGTTTAAATCACATATCCAAATGTTCAGTAGATCTGAAGGTGAAGGCAGCTGAGATTTTATTTACAGTAAATCTCAACTTGTCATGCAAAAGTCGAGGTTCGCCCCACCATTCTCGCCTTCTTAGTTTCCTGTAAATATCCTTTATGGTTATGGGGCAGCCTTGTGATGGGGAGGGGTCATAGCCAAGCTTGATTTGCACAGAAAACGTCTTGATTGCATATAAAGTGAAATTGTTAAATAACACACTGTTCAGATGGTTTTTCACTACAAGTAACCTCTGATTATGCATACATAGTTTGAAATGTTCCGGTCAGGTGCCAGGATTCCTGTTTCAGGGTGGCACCTTTCTCTAGCAGCATCCTATGGAGCAACCCTTGCATGCAGGCACTAGAGCTGTGTCTTCATATACTGTTTGCATCAATAGAAACACAAGCCCCATAGTTTAGGATGGCAAGGCCTGCTCCCTTGTTCCTCCCTCCTTCTCCCCCTCTTTTTTTCAAGGCAACAGACTGATTTGAGACTGCACTGTCCACTGTTAAAGTGGTTGTAACCCTAAGAAAATGCTCCTGTCCCTTTAAGGCACAATATAGCTAGCTTGCATTCATCAAAGGGGAATCTCTGCCCCTCCCACTGTGCCCTTAGATCTGGAAGATAAGCAAAGAGATGTCACATGACAACACAGCAGGGCTTTGCAAAGAAGGTATTTAGCATTATAATTTTAGAAAAACACACACACTGTATAGAACAGGGACCTAAAACAAAGCGGAAAAAAAAATAATACATGTGACTTTACAACTCTTTCCTGTTAAGAATGGAAGTTTAGGAAAGAAGCATTGAAAATTGTAAACTGCACATGCAGGTGTTGTAATTAAAAAAAGAGGTTTACTCAGACTTGGCTCACACTTATGCAGGTTGCAGTTGATGCATATTCCAGGTGCATTTTGCATTTTTTCAATACACACTTTTGATCCATTGAAGTCTATGGAACCAAAAACACAACCTGCTGGTACCTGGCCCTGGTCCATAAAATGCACAGATGTGAACGTGAGCCCTAGGAAACCATGTTACATGGACTGTAGTGTGTTTCTGCAAAACTAAAAACGCACTAAAAAATGCATAGGTGTGAACCAGGCCTAACCCAGTTTAAGAGTTGGAGGCACCCCCTTTCTGCTCCACTACTCCTGTTTCATGCTAGTTCCCAATCAGACAGCGTAATCACCTCTCTTCCACAAATCAGGATGTCCTTACCAAAAGGTTCTTCGACACATGGCACGCAATTGGCGCCCCCTGATTCCTTATCCACAGTGACTTTGTTTCTATTTGATTTTAACTGCTTTTATATGGAATTTTAAATAAACAAACCATACGGTCTTCACTATGGGAGCTTCCTCTTCTTCCTTTCCTTCACCTTATGGCTTTTGGAGGTACGGAGATTCTAATTAGATCTGTGGAAGCTGGTTTCCTGGTAACCGTTGGATATCTCTTCATGCGCTCATGATCCCTGTGATGGGGATCACTGTCATCATCGATTTTGAAGTCACCCCTGTTTTTCCCAGATGCTATGCAGAATCTGCCCTTTGATTCATATGAACATACGGATGTTTACACAAATGGACTAGATTGCACTTTATTCACTGGACATTATTGATTTGCACTTTTAATGATTTTTTTTGCAATTTTTCTTGACCCTTATGGTCACATATAAGTATTTGCACTTTATATATGTGATTTGCACTTTAATAGTGCCCCCAGTGGCAACACACACGAATTGCACTTTATGAATTGTTAGAAATGTAACTATATGTTTATTATTTAAATATTTTGCACATTTTTTGATATTGGGAGCACAGTTTAAACTTCTCATCTATCAACTTTAAGATTTTTCTGTCTACACAACTAGCAATTGAGACACTTACACCCTTAATCCAGTTGCGCAGGTATAGGAACCTTTTTAGGGGTTGTTAGTGTTTTTCTCATATACAAAAATCTCTAGAAAAAAAAACAATTTTTTTATTAAGGAAAATTAATATATGGACAATAAATAACTAACTATATTTACATATATATTAACTTCATATGTGTTACCAATTTGAAAGACAACAGTTTAGGTCAAGCTCAATGTTCAACCCCAAGGGGCTCATCATTCCCAAATGATGGATCGAGTATGTTTCATTCTGGGAGATCCCCCTTTTGAGATTACCTCCTCTCCAATGGGCTTCCACCTTGTCTATCCCACAGAACGTTAAAAGGCTTGGATCTTTTCCATGGTATAGTCTGAAGTGGTTGGAGAGGCTATGCTGCTTATACCCTTTCTTAATTCTGTTTACATGCTCTCTAAGTCTAACTCCAAGTTTTCTCGTGGTTCTCCCCACATATTGGAGACCACAAGGACAGGATAATAGGTAGGTGACGTGTAGTACCGCAAGTGATAAATTTCTTAATATCATAGACTTCTCCTCGTGACTAAGATTCAAATTGGGTAGTTTTTCTTTTCCTATATTTAGAGGATCTACACATCTTACACCTGCCACAGCTAAAGAAATCCACCTGATCCAAGAATGTACATGTCTTGACAGGCGGATCAACTACATTATGTGCCAATCTGAGGCGTAAAGTGGGGGGCTTGGTGTAGATAAATTGGGGTTTAACGGGCAATATTTTTTGTTGTCCATTATCTTTCAATAACAAAGGCCAATGCTTAGAGATAATATGTTCTATTTGTTTATATTGATGTGAAGCCCGTCATAAAAGCTACTCTGAAGTCCCTATCTTTTATTTTTTGTTTTTTGAAAAGATCTTCCCTATTTAACTGTCCTACAGTATTTTTTGTTTTTTCAAGATCTTTAAGCCCGTCTTAAATACTTAGTCAGGCCTGCAGGGGCAGTGTGGAGTTTGGGTGGAAGCTGGAGATTGAGTACTGAGGAGGCTGACGTTGGCCCTAGTCTGGGGGGGGTGACCTTGAGTCTGGGGCTCGGGTGCTGGAGGGATCCTCTTACAACACATGGAGGAGTCCTGTCCAGAGGCATGGGAGCAAGAATGAGGACAGCTTTTGCTTAATCTGGCTGAGTGCCTAGCCAGATTTACTAAACTGTGTTCCAGCTGGGTCTGAGTTCTGCAAGCAAGTGATCTGCTGGAGTGGAGGAAGAGGAGTGTATACAGAGAGTGTATATAGTTGGAGTGTCTCTGTAGAGAGTTTTGTACCAGTCGAGTGGGCATTGCTCCTATCCCCATCCAAGTTGATAACCCCTAAATAAAAAAAAACAAAACAAAGTTGCCGGACTATTTTCCTGTCTCAAGTGAGCCTATGGAAATGTGATGTGCCTAAATTTAAAATTTAAAATTTGAAAGCTTTCTTAGAATTTTTCTGTTGCAAACACCATCCCTCCTCTATCCGACAGTTCTTGATATCCTTGACAATTGGTTGGATTTTGTTGAATTATTGTTAAGACAGACGACTTACTAAATGGAAGACATAAAGACAACACACACACTTCACATGCTACATTGTCCAGGGGAGTATAGCTCAGAGTCTTTTTTTTCTGTTTCATATCTGCATTTATCTATCTCCCAAGCATGTACTGTAAAAACAGATTCTAGATTAACTTGACATTCAAAACCAGCGCTCACAAGCAAAATTTACCCTCAGTCCAACATATTACTCAATCCTATGTCCTATGTCCAATAGAGTGCATACATGCAAGTCCAAAAATGTCTCTTGCTTCCTTTATTTCTTTTGTTCATATGATGCAGTCTCGATTTGCAAGCTAATCTTTTCTCTAGGTGATAGATCTCCAAAAAAAACACAAAAAACATGTGGTGTAGTATGTTCTACTCATAATACAAACCTCATAAATCTACGCTGTAGCACTGTCCCCGTTGGGCTTGCTGTGTGTTATCTTCTTAGGCCTCCCTCTAATTACCTGCAGACAGTTGCTGGGGGTTTTCACATATTCCCCCTTACTCCTGTTTGCTTGTTTTCAATAACCAGTCCAGGGTATTTGTTTTTTTTATATTTGTTGTGGAACTTGGATGGGAGAAGGGAATAGTGGGATACTCCAACTGAACTATTCACAGTAGATAAGGACAACACTCACTTGGCCTCACCAGAATACTTGTGGAAGCAGACAAACTGCTTTTACCATGCTGCCACTTGTATGCAGTGTTGCCAACCTCTCGCAGCAGTTTTTACTGGCAAAACTTAGAAAATTTACTGGCAAAGCACATTTTTTACTGGCAACCTGAAAAATAACAGAATTCCTATTAAAAACTAAGGCAATTGATATTCAAACACAACATGGAAACACTGACGATACCAAAATCAATAATTTGCTTGGTTTACACTTAAAAAATCAGCACAGCATGACAAATTATGAGACCCTGATATTCATAGACAGTTGTAAAAATCACTGATTTTTACAAACTGTCAGTAAATTTACTGGCGGTTGGCAACCCTGCTTGTATGGAAGAATTAAGTCTCTTTGCTCTCTCTAGCAGCAAACTTGATGCAACTACTTTATCTTCAGGACACTATCTAGCATCCCCTTGATTGACACCCATCCACTGACTCTTCAAGCTGAAGGGGTAGCCGGACAGGCCCCAAGACACAGATCTGTACTCACAGTAGGCACAATCAGATCCTTCCTGGTGTCTCCCTTCCAGTCAGCTCTGCAGGACCTATGGGTTCAGCTTCTCTCTGACTTTCAAGCCCTCAGGTTGACTACCCAAGACCGCATGGCAACTTCTACAGAGGAAGGGCAGCTGCCCCCTTCCTCCGGGACCCCGCTCTCCAGCTGAAGACCCCGAGCATGTGTGCCTTTGGCTTTTATACAGTCATCCAGCATGCAATGAGGCACTTTCCTCTGTCAATGGCCAGGGCTGTAACAATGCCTGTGTCCCCATTTGTCAGGTTTCCTCCCACTGTCCAATATGCCTCCCTATTGGACCAGTTGGAAACATTCAGACAAGCTGAGCTGCACCTGAGCACCATGAGTAGACCTCACTAATAGATCCTGCTCCCTGGTAGGCAGAGAGCATTCTAAATTTGCCTAACGATACTCCTGTATGGCAGAAAGACCCAACACTATACTCTCTTCTAGCACATACCTAGGAGGGTGTTACAACCCCATACTCAGATTTAAATATTTGCAATAATACATCCTTTTGATCTACTCCTGTGATCCCTTCCTATATACTCTCCAATTTCATAAGTAAGCCTTCTGTGTAATACTGCTGTAGATTCCATCCTATGGTGTTCTCACTGTTATGTGTCCTTCCCAGGGGTATTGATCCTCACCCTCTCCAATGTGAAAGCAGAAAAGATTCTAGATTGTCATGACCGATATCTTCTTTTTCCATGTTTTTTCTGTTTCTATATGCTATAGACCTGGCTAAGTACGTTCTACTTTATACTTCGGAAAATCCTCAATGAAAATATTTTCGAAAATAGTTTATGGAGGAATGTCTATTTTATTGTGCTCAGTGTGTTAAGCTAACAAACTCCGAGGGTTTAATACTACTTTAAATGATCAGAAGTATGAGGTGTTCTCACGTACCTTTATTGTACATCCAGTCTCCTAGCAACATAGTTGTCTCATATTTAAGAGCTTCTGCCATCAAAATGTTGTATAATCGTACTGATATTTGCAGGCAGTGTTTGGTAATACTTTTGTATGGATAGAAATGTCCTTGAGGCTGGGTTCACACTGAGGGATGGAGCGGATCCCAGCATGGGTCCGGTGTGTCATCATTCACCATTTCAGGTCCAATTTCAGCCTGAATTTTTGGCTGAATTTGGACCTGAAATGGACCAAAAGACGCACAAGACTCCTGTGCAAATTGCACTGGAGCCGCTCCGGAGATGTGTGAACCGGCTTAGTATAGAGCAGGTCACAATCTCCTGACATGCGAAATTCAATTCGCACTAGTGTGAACCCAGCCCAAAGCAGTGTTCCAGCCTGGAGAAAAAAAAAAATAAATGTCATCAGCTACAAATCCTGTAGCTGCTGACTTTTAATATAAGGACACTTACCTGTCCAGGGAGCCCGCAATGTCAGCACAGCAAGTTGATCTGTCTATCTGATATGGGCGCAGGCACCGGCATTGCAAGTAAGGGAAACCGGCAGTGAAGACTTCAGGCTTCACAGCCGGTTTCCTACTGTGGATGCGCGAGTCGCACATCGCTTTCTGAATGGTCCTGTCATCTTCTGGGACACACACGGGTCCCAGAAGGCAACGGGGAGGGAGGAGAAGGGCCGATAAAACCATGGAAGTGACCTCTCCATGGCGACATGGGACGGAAGGCCCGAAGAAAACATGTGAGACTGATCTACTGTGTGTTGGTCCTGGAAGAAGATAAGTGCTTGCTTATACAAGACCCCTCTGTTGTTATTCTGTGTCCACACACATGCTGTCACAGAACACCGAGCACCTACAGGTTCTCATCTTCAGTATGCTGATGATCTGAGACAGCTTAGAAGCAGATCAAGGTCTTTCTGACCCTCATGTCATTCAGATGAAGAGGCTTTAGGGTCTAACGAAACTCTTATGCCCATAAAGAAAACTTGTCACAACAGTAAACAGTGGGTGTATTAAATCTTACCCACCTCTCTCCTGCATATACTGACAGCCATCATACCCACTACATTGCTTATTTCTGCATACTGGCAACTGTTGTTGGCTCTGCACTTCTCTCCTACACATGCTGCCTGCCATCATACCCACTACACTCCTCTCTTGTACATACTGCCTACTGTAATGCCCTCTGAACTTCCTTAATGCACATACCGCCCACTGTCATACCCTCTGCACTCCTTGAAAGCACATATTGCCCACTGTCATACCCACTACACTCCTCCCCTGCACATACTGTCTGCTGTCATACTCACTATACACATCTTATGAACATACTGCCTGCTCTCATACCCTCAGCACTTTTCCCTGCACATATTACTTGCTGTCAACACTCTCCTGCACATATCACCCATTGTCATACCAATTACACCCCTCCCCTGCACATATTGCCCACTGTCATACACTCCACATTCCTCCCCTACATGTACTGTCTTCTGTAATACCCTCCCTACTCCTTCCCATGCACATACTGCCCACTGTCATATCCTCCATACTTCTACCTGCACATACTGCTCACTGTCATACGCTCTCTGGCATATACTGTGCACTGTCATACCTTCTGCACTTCTACCCTGTATGTACTGCCTGCTGTCTTCCCTACCTACTCCTTCCCTGAACATGCTGCCTCCTATCAAGAAGTTCTGCACCCCTACCCTGCACATTATGCCCGTTGTCATACTCTTCACACTTCTTCCCTGCACATGATGTCCACTATCATAACCTCCAGACTTCTCCCCTGCACATTCTGCCCACTGTCATACCCTCCATACTTCTTCCCTGCACAGTCTGCCCATTGTTATACCCCCCGCACTTATTCCCTGCAAATGCTGCCTGCTGTCATAACCTCCAGACTTCTCTCCTGCACACACTGCCTGCTGTCATTATCTCCCTAATCCTCCCCTCCATATTCTAGCCACTGCCATAAGATCTCCACTCCTTCCTTGCACATACTGCCCACTGTCATACCCTCCACACTAATTCTTTGCACATACTGCATGTAGTCAGACATCTAGCACAGAGAAGCAATTTATTGATGGAAAAGATAAAAAAAAGATGTACTCAAAATTGTTTGGTGTAATAGTTCTTTGTAAATCACCACACTGGAAGGGGAAACATCAAAATATAATCACCAGGACCAGTGATATAGTAAAGATATCCTTATTTAGGTTGGGGCTTGTGTAAATCTGGGCAAGATGACATGAGCCCATGCTTGTCAAAAGTTGTCTTGCTGGAATCACAATCTCCTTGTCTCCTTTCCTGTTAGTGGTTGCTGACTTGAGAAAGGAGGACCCATTCCCGAAACGAATTGCCCTGTCAACCATTCACAGCTGACCATATTAAAAAAAAGGGGGGGAGGGGGGTCTGGGACTTTGAATGAAAGGTACTGTATGTGAAATACGTCTCCATCCCTGAATCTGTAAAAGAAAGGGGGAGTTTTAGGACTTTAAATGAGGCATGTGCGGCATCAGAAAAATAGTCAATATATAAACATAGTATTCTCTTATAGTAAATCCATAACATGTTTGAAAGGTACATACATGGGTTTATATCCATATTCATAACATGTGGCAAAACATTATAAATAAGAACTGACAATAACAAAATGGTACATTGTATGATAGAGATATAGAGAGATAGCAGCTATCCTCGATGACCACTTCAAAGACAGGGTACAATGGTAAAATTGGAATGAATAAGGAATATTAAACCATCTAGTGAAAATATGATGCATCAAATGAGCCCTATGTGTTTCATGGATTGGCTCCACTTCTTCAGGGGCAGATGCATCAGATATCTGCAGAGAGACATAAGTATAAAGTAGTCTAGTGTTATATGCCAAACAATGGAGAAGAACGGTAACCAAAGGGGGGAGAATACCCTTCCTTTTTAGATACTTACATATGGGCTGAAAATGAAGTGGCAAAATTGCAACTAAGAGGCCGCTCAAGGAGTCTGCCACGGGAGCTGTGGTGCAGGGACCCAATGAACAGACCAGGAACATGACTGTGATCTCCGAAAGTAAAGAATGCCCAAGGGTGATCTAGGTGGGCTCCATTTTTATCATTTCTACATTCTATAAAGTATAAATTGTGTAAGATAGTGTATAACTAAATATTACAATGTCGTAAGAGAGAATCAATAGGACCCGTAACCAGAAAAAAGCAAAAATGCGGAAAAAGAATGAAAAAAAATTTCAAACATTATGGATTTACTATAAGAGAATAAATACTATGTTTTTATATTGACTATCTTTCTGATGCCACACATGACTCATATAATGTCCCTAAACCCCCCCTTTCTTCTACAGATTCAGGGATGGAGATGTATTTCACATATGTTTCATTTAAAGTCCCAACCCCCCACCTTTTTTATATGTTGATAGGGATGGAGGTATGTTAACTAGCCAGTATGGAGTCGATGACCATATAATACTAATATTCCCTTGTAGTCCTTGGCGGACCTCATTCTGGTCTGTTCGCCTATCGCCAGGATCCATGGGATACAATCAACCTACATGAATACTATATATCATGCTCAGTACTCCCACTCCTGTGTGGCTCCTACACACAGCGGGTTGGGCCGTCGGCCATCGAGATCCCCAGCACTCCTAGGAGGTGCCAGCAGCCTGTTCATCCGGTTCCTACCCAGCAGAGTTTCCTTGCTTGTCCCCCCTGCTCACAATCTGATCTGAGACATGCAGAAAGAGAGGCACAGTACAACACTGTTTAGAGAGCTATGATGAAGTAGGATTTACCCTTAAGAGGAGGAGACTATCCCCCCAGGCTGCATTCCCAAGTAGTGCACCATATGCAGACCTGACTTTGACCTTTACGGCTCTGATGAAGAGGACTTTACTCGAAATGCGTTAGCCATTCACACCACTGCCAGCCACCTGGGACACGTGTGGTCTCCTCTGGATTTGAGTGAATTTTAAACATTTGTAAACACGTGAGTACATTTTTATTTCTGTCATTTAATAAAAACAACCTTAACAAGGATAATGCGCCAGGCCACGCGCCTTCCATGTCTTTTTTTCATGTTATAGTATTCTGGACTTCCCCAAGTCGACAAGGGCAGCAGGCTGTGCACCATCCACATAGTTACACCTCCACGGAAGTAACAGTTACACTTGGCCCATCTCACAGTGCAGGAGAGACATATTTGTTTTATTTTGGAACTCCTGTGTTGCAAGTTGGAGCAGCTTTAGGTGATCTGCATCAGCTGGGCTGCTTTGTTGTCTGTCTAGGTTGATGGACACAACAGTATACACTGATTACACAGCGTGACAGAGGGGAACTGTGTGTATGACTGTAACGCCGGTCTTCAGGGAATTGCAAAACCTGGGATAGGTGATATACCGAGGCACATGGTTTTTACAGGCGTGTTTTGATTTTAGTGCATGTGAGTTTACATTTGGCCCATGATTTTATAATAAAAGTGTCATATAACTGGTAAGCACTATGTTTGGTTCTATTACTTCTATGTATGCCATCTGTGGAGAGTAAAGAAGCGATCAGCTGCAAAGTGAAAGTGTGGGAGAGTTCTATATGAGGAAGGTCTGAGACTAACCTTTATCGGTTAGCTGGACTGAGAGAATATTATATTAAAGGCATTTACCTTACGCCCATAAGGTAAGGGCACATCTGGTGGTGGTACTTCACAGCATAGAGTGACAGTGGTGGAGTGAGGAATTTAAAACAGAGTCGTCACTTTATAAGCACTTAATTAGCACTGTGGACATTTTCTGCAAGCACATAGAATATATATGAACTATGTGAACTGTATATGAATTTAATTTTTATGTCTATTTTTTACTTTTTATTTTTTATATACTTGATGGATCAATTGTATATTGGATGAATTTTCTAGCACTAAAGGCACCTTTATCAGAGTTTATCTCATTGGTCACTGTCATTGCATAGTTTGCACATATGTATGCATTTGCACTTTTTCTGGATGATTAGTTAAGTGGAGGGTAGGAAGCACTGCACTATTATTTGTTGTTTTGTTGTCTGTGCCCCGGGAGCTGTGATGCGCATGGCTGCCCTCCCTCTCCCCTCTCACCTACCTTTGGTTAGTGCAGGAGACTGGACTGGCTGGCGTGCCCTATTTTGCATCAGCACAACGCCCACACACCATGCACGTGACGCCCTCGTGGCATCTCAATGCCGGTGTGTTATTGACCATCTTGGCTGACATTAGAGAAGTGGTGTCTGTGGCCTCCTGAGCAGCTACCGCCGCTCTGGTGAGGATGCTCCGCCATCATGCCAGCGGTACGTTGGGCGGGACCTCAGGCCAAGCTTGGAGCATATAAGATCTTCATTCCGTACAAGACAGTCCTTCTGGCATCACATACTGTACACACTGCACAATCCTATTTTGTACCATGGCTCTATGTTTAAGGTAAACACTGGGATTTTTCTATTTTTCACTTTTTTGAGCACAAGCCCTCACTTTATCTAAGGGGGCTCCTCACCACACAGTATTAATTGCCCACGTTTTTCTTCCTTTTTTTTTTTTTACACTGTGGCCATGCTCCTTCGGATATACCTTTTCTTTCCTGTTTTTTTTTCCATACTTTTTCCACATTTTTGCTTTTTTCTGGTTACGGGTTCCATTCACTCTCTCTTACAACATTGTAACATTTAGTTATACACTATCTTACACAATTTCTTCAAAATTATAGAAGAGACGCCCTCCTAGATCACCCTTGGACATTCTTTTCTTTTGGAGATCACAATTATGCTCCCGGTCTGTTCCTTGGGTCCCTGCACCACAGCTCCCATGGCAGACTCCTTGAGCGGCCTCTTTGTTGCAGTTTCACCACTTCATATTCAGCCCATATTAAAGTATTTAAAAGGGAGGGGTATTCTTCTCCATTGTTTGGTATATAATGCTAGACTACTTTATACTTATGTCTGTCTGCAGATATCTGATGCATCTGCCCCTGAAGAAGTGGAGCCAATCCATGAAACGCGCAGGGCTCATTTGATGCATTGTATTTTCACTAGATGGTTTAATATGTCTTATTCAGATTTTACCAAAATACCCTGTCTTTGAAGTGGTCTATGTCATTGAGGTTGGCTGCTATATATCTATCATACAATGTACCATTTTGTTATTGTCAGTTCCTATTTATATTGTTTTGCCACATGTTATGAATATGGATATAAACGCATGTATGTAAAATCCAAACATGTTATGGATTTGCTATAAGAGAATACATACTATGTTTTTATATCGACTATCTTTCTGATGCCACACATGCCTCATTTAAAGTCCCAAAACTCCCCCTTTCTTCTACATTCACAGCTCACTGCAGTGCTCTGCATAGAGGAGTGTGTCAGCGTGCACACAATAGCTGCAACCACTGACAGGGAAGGAGTATGATTGCAGCAAGACAGGCTTTGATAGGCGAGGACTAACATCATCTTATTGGAATTAACATGTGCTCCGGATCTTGTATAGCGCAGAGGTGTTTTTTTCTGGTCAATATAAATGCCTGCTTTCATACCCTCTGTCAGGAAACGGCTGTTGCCCCCAGAAATCGGGCCTGGAAGCCTGTGCGCGAGCGTATGCGCCGCCATAGGCGCCAACCGGCCCATTTAAGCGGACAGCACCCTGCAACCAGTGCTGTCCGTTCTACAGCATTTGTGTGTGTGTTCTTGAGCAACCTGAATACCTGATTATCTGTTCCTGTGACCCGGCTTGCCTTGACTCTGCTTTGACCTCTGCCTGCACTGACTTCGGCTTCCACGACCATTCTTCTGCCTGCTGCCAGTCCGTTAATGAACTTTGCCTGTGCCCGACAACTCTCTTGCCTGCTCCCTTGTACTGCACCGCCAGACAGTTAACGACCCAGCCTGTACCACCATTCTTCCAACTAGCACAAGACTGGAGGAGTTACTTCAGTTGTCACCGGTGACCAGTTCAACCCTCGTGCCATCCTCACTCCTGAACCTCCTGTCTGCTTTACCAGGGGTTCGCGAATTAAGAGAGGTTACCCCTGCATAAGTCAGACTCCACCACCAGGTACATGACAGTAACAGACAGCCATGTCTGAGTTTGCACAGGGGGCCTCTCCTATGGACGATCTTTGCCTGCACTTGACCGGTCTGACCCAGGCCGTCAAGACCCTAAAGGAAGGTTATACCTGGCTGGAGGAACGGGTGCAGGAACTCGCTTCAGCCACGGCCTCTGGAGCCAGTCAGTCCACAGCTCGCACACTGGTGTACCTGCCATCCGAACCCAGGGTTCCCCTGCCGGAGCGGTTTTCAGGCGACTGCACCAAATTCCAGGAATTTAGCAATTCCTGTGAACTTTACTTCACGCTCCAACCCCGCACCTTCTCCCTGGAGACCACGAAGGTGGGATTGGTCATTTCCCTGTTGTTGGAGGAACCTCGGTCCTGGAACAGAAGGCTCCTGAAGTCAGCAGCTTGACCCTGTTCTTCCAGGCTATGGCCTTGTTATATGAAGACCCGCATCAAGCCGCCACTGCCGAAGCAGCTCTCTATGCGCTCCAGCAAGGCCGACATATGGCGGAAGATTACGTCACAGAGTTCAGGCACTGGGGTGCTGACACCGCGTGGAATGACGCAGCTTTCTGTCACCAGTTTCGCCTGGGCCTTTCGGATCCTCTCAAGGATGAGCTAGCCCGTGTGGGAGTGCCACACACCCTGGATGCCCTAATCAATTCATCAATTCAGATTGACAGGCACCTCAGAGAGCGCAGAGCTGAAAGAGCGGCGGGATCCTCTCGCCTCACCTGGATGCTACCCCGGGTCCCTAAATAACCCAGTCCAGCTTCACTGACCCCTGTGGCCGCACCAGCGGCACCTGATCAGCCCAAACCCAGGCAGCTGGGTCTTCTTCGGCCATCTCTTACCGCAGAAGAGAGCACTTTTCCCCTGCACATACTACCCTCTATCCCACCCTTTAGCACTCCTCCCCAGCACATACTACCCTCTATCCTATCCTTAGCACTCCTCCCCTGATCATACTACCCTCTATCTTGTCCCTAGCACTCCTCCTCTGCACACACTACCCTCTATCATATCCCTAGTACTCCTCCCTATGCACATACTACCCTCTATCCTATCCCTAGCACTACTCCCCTGCACATACAACCCTCTATCCTATCCTTAGCACTTTTCCCCTGTACATACTACCCTCTATTCTATCCTTAGCACTCTTCCTCTGCACATACTACCATCTATCCTATCCTTAGCGCTCCTCCCCTGATCATACTACCCTCTATTTTGTCCCTAGCACTCCTCCCCTGCACATACAATCCTTTATCCCAGGGATATGCAATTAGCGGACCTCCAGCTGTTGCAAAACTACAAGTCCCATCATGCCTCTGGGTGTCATGCTTGTGGCGGTCAGAGTCTTGCTATGCCTCATGGGCCTTGTAGTTCTGCAACAGCTGGAGGTCCGCTAATTGCATATCCCTGCTCTATCCTATCCTTAGCACTTTT
>BLSH010000572.1:868197-882072 GCA_018402905.1 Glandirana rugosa
ATCCTATCTCCCATCATACTAGTCCCCTCCTCACGATTCCTATCCTATCTCCCATCATACACGATACCTCCTCAATAGCACATACTACCCTCTATCCTATCCTTAGCACTCCTCCCCTGATCATACTACCCTCTATCCTATCCCTAGTACTCCTCCCCTGCACATACTACCCTCTATCCTATCCCTAGCACTTCTTCCCTGCACATACAACCCTCTATCCTATCCTTAGCACTCTTCCCCTGCACATACTACCATCTATCCTATCCTTAGTGCTCCTCCCCTGATCATACTACCCTCTATTTTGTCCCTAGCACTCCTCCCCTGCACATACAACCCTCTATCCTATCCTTAGCACTTTTCCCATGCACATACTAACCTCTATCCTACCCTTAGCACTCCATCCCTGCACATACAACCCTCTATCCTATCTTTAGCACTCCTTCCCTGCACATACTACCATCTATCCTATTCTTAGCACTCCTCCCCTGCACATAAAACAACCTTCTGTCCTATCCCTAGCACTCCTCCCCTGCACATACTACCCTCTACTCTATCACTAGCAATCCTCCTCTGCACATACTACCCTTTATCCTATCCTTAGCATTCCTCCCCTGCACATACTATCCTGTATCCTAACCTTAGCACTCCTCCCCTGCACATACAACAACCTTTTATCCTATCCTTAGCACTCCTCCCCTGCACATACTACCCTCTATCCTATCCTTAGCACTTTTCCCCTGCGCATATTACCCTCTATCCTATCCTTAGTATTTCTCGCCTGCACATACTACCCTCTATCCTGTCCTTAGCACCCCTCCCCTGCACATACTACCCTCTATCCTATCCCTAGCACTCCTCTTCTGCACATACTACCCTCTATCCTGTCTTTAGCACTACTTCCCTGCACATACTACCCTCTATCCTATCCTTAGCACTCCTCCCCTGATCATACTACCCTCTATCCTGTCCTTAGCACTCTTCCCCAGCACATACTACCCTCTATCCTATTCTTAGCACTCCTCCCCTGGTCATACTACCCTCTATCTTGTCCATCAGTTTCCATCAATGCAGCCTCACCAGTGTCCATCAATGCAGTCTAATCACTGCCCCTCAATGCAGCCTCAGCAGCGCCCATCAGCTCAGCCTCAGTGTCCATCAGCTCAGCCTGATCAGTGCCCATCAATGCAGTCTCACCAGTGTCCATCAATGCAGCCTCACCAGTGTCCATCAATGCAGCCTGATCAGTGCCCATCAATGCAGCCTCATTGGTGCCCGTCAATGCAGCTTCACCAGTGCCCATTAGTGCAGCCTCACCATTGTCCAGCAATGCAGCCTGATCAGTGCCCATCAATGCAGCCTCACCAGTGTTCATCAATGCAGCCTGATCAGTGCCCACCAGTGCAGCCTCACCAGTGCCCATTAGTGCAGCCTGATCAGTGCCCATCAGTGCAGCCTCACCAGTGTCCATCAATACAGCCTCACCAGTGTCCATTAATGCAGCCTCATCAGTGCCCATCAATGCAGCCTCGCCAGTGCCCATCAGTGCAGCCTGATCAGTGCCCATCAGTGCAGTCTCACCAGTGTCTATCAAGGCAGCCTGTCCAGTGTCCATCAATGCAGCCTCACCAGTGTCCATCAATGCAGCCTGATCAGTGCCCATCAAGGCAGCATCACCAGTGACATCAGTGCAGCCTGATGAGTGCTGTGTCACCAGTGCCCATCAATGCAGATTCACCATTGTCCATCAATGCAGCCTGATTAGTGCCCATCAATGCAGCCTCACCAGTGCCCATCAGCTCAGCCTCACCAGTGCCCATCGGCTCAGCCTCATCAATGCCCATCAATGCAGCCTCACCAGTGCCCATTAGTGCAGCCTGATCAGTGCCCAACAATGCAGCCTCACAGTGCCCATCCAATGCAGCCTGATCAATGCCCATCAGCTCAGCCTCCCCAGTGTCCATCAATGCAGCATCACGAGTGCCCATCAGTGCAGCTTGATCCTTGCCCATCAATGCAGCCGCACCAGTGCCCATCCAATGCAGCCTGATCAGTGCCCATCAGCTCAGCCTCACCAGTGTCCATCAGCGTAACCTTACCAGTTCCCATCCAATGCAGCCTTATCATTGTCCATCAGCTCAGCCTCAACAGTGTCCATCAGCACAGCCTTACCAGTGCATGGGGAGAGAGGAGAGCCACCGGATTACACCGAGCGGGGATCTCCCGCTTACTTGGCAGTCACTGTCCTGGCATTGGACCAGTGTGACAGCCATCATAGGAGCCAGTCTAGGAGGTGGGACTTCGTATGACAGCAGTCATCGGGTAATCAGGAGATCCCTGCTCTGTGTAATCCAGCGGCGCTCACCCCCCCTCCCCTCAGAGGCAACCCAATGGACCCAGCGGCGGGACCCATGGTAGGGCCAGCCCTGGGCGGCTCCCCCTCCGCCTCAGCTCACATCGCCTTGGTGGGTGCACCCAGCCAGGATCGGCCCTGCAAAACAGCCCCCAGGGCAGGCGCCTACCAGGAGATTTCCCGATATACTGGTAGGCCTGTCCGGCCCTGAGCCTACACCACTCAAGCTAATACCAGTGTAGGGACCGAAGTTGAGAATGGGGTATCCCCAACTACTGAGGCCTTGTCTCAGATCATAACCCAGATGGCCCAGGACCATGTTGTGCATTATATAAACAGGTACAGAAAGCAGAAATTTGTTACCCCTTCCCTTTTTAAGATAAATACTTTATAATGCTAGTGACTAAAGCTGGACTTACATTAGAAGATTTTTAAATGAACATCCGTATGAATATTCATACAAACATTTGTACAATAATTCTCACTAGATTCAATGATTTGACAAATGTTGTTTGGAAGTACCGTACTTTAAAATTCAGTTTGCTTTAACAAATTTGGAATTAATGTAATTTCCCATGCAAAAACCATATTCACTGTTAGAAATTTGCTAGTTTATGATCATTTTTTATCCTGCTTCTTCACATTTTCATGTCGTTCACTGCAGTCAAAAATGAACATCAATTTGAGCACACTAACAATCATAAAATTGAACAAATGCTCTTAGAATGAAAGTATATGATAGTATAACAAGTTATACTAGTGTATAGCCAGCTTTACATAACTAGTCACAGAATTGTGTTCTGAGAATATCAATGACCCAAAAGAATGGGGTATGCACCACAGTGGATATTCTTGCACCAGTGGCTTATCTTCAAACCAACCACCACACCAAATATCAAGGAAATTTGTGAAAGGATCTTGGAAATAACTTTGTAGAATAAAAGACTGTCAAATGTCATTTGACATCTTCCACATGTGTATGTTAGATGTGTTAATGTTTTCCAATGTTTCAGTGGGGTACACCCTACCTTTCTAAGGCTTTGGGAAAGGTGGACTGCATCCCACTGAAAAGTTGGATCATATTAAATAATATGCATCAATGCTTGTCTCCTAAGAGTACCAGTGGTTACTGTATTGGTATATATATATTTGACTTTTGAAAAAACGGGTGATATATTTTGTGATATATTTATTAATGGCATGCCTTCTCTGCCTTTCTTTGCTTCAGCTGACTAGCAATGACTCAGTGTGTGGTTAATATAACAGCCCAGATGTCATTATCTCTTCATAGGACTTTTAGTTAAGGGTCAGTCTACTGGCACTGAGGAGTTTTGCAGCAAATCATTTTTACAATAACTTGACTTATTGGAAAAATACATATATTTTTATAGATAATCTCAAGTAAATTCACTAAAGACGGATTCCCATTGAAGTGAAAAAAGTGAACCGTGCGTTTTTAGTGCAAGGCCTGCTTTGTTAATGTATACGGATACTTTTTTCCAAAAAAGTTACTTTCTGCCAAGATTTGGAAATTACAGTCACATGGCCATAATCCTTGTGTTATTGCATAACTCGAGGCAGATGTAAAAGGCACAAATGAATGCCGCTCTGTAATAATAACATTACATTTATTTTTTAATTGCAAGCAGTATAAGTACCTAAATTTGACCTGCTTTCAGACTCCATGTACCCTCAGCTATGCATTGCAATGTATGGTGTACAGATCACTACACTGGTAACACGGGGCTTCGCAGCCGCTATGTATTATGGGGTCCAGAGGGGTGGCTAGTTAGTTTACCTCTTCATTTTTTGTGAAAGATGAACTTATCCTTTAAGTACATGGTTCTGCAGACATAAGATAGCTGTGTTCAACTGCAGGCTGAAAGCTTTCTTTTTTTTCTCAGCAGAGCCCCTTTAACCTACATATAATCACTGTCAAAGCTCACAGGACTGTGATAAGGGGTTAGAAAGCACCTCAAATGACCCAGAACTAGTATGTGATCTAGGGGTTGTATTGTATCCTCTACCAATAGACAACACTGACTTTACAGGAAAATTACCATTCCTGCCTTCTCTTTCTGGATATGTTAGTTGCCTGGCTTCTCATTGCTTTAGGACTATAAGTAAGTGACCTGGAACAAGCATGGCCATAAGGATTCTGACTTTTACCCCAACCTTCCTGGTCAGCATACTTGTCCTAAGTCTGTGACTCTCATAAGAGATTGCAATTACAATCTGCACTCCTCTACTGCACTTACTTTCCACTCTTGTACCCCTTTAAACAACTCTACTGCATATAATATATAAAACACAACTCCAGCGCCAACCCTATGCAAATCATACAAATAAAAGTGCACAAATTGTCCATAAATTGTCCACAGATAATAGTTGGTGTATGAACATCAAGCCGTTCTTAAAATATATGTGATAAAGTGACAAAAGTGCTCTTCAGTGCTTCATAAAACTTTGTGCAAACGTGCAAAAAAGTGCCAAGTGCCAGGACCCCTCTTGTGTCCCCACTCACCAGAGGAAGTGGACCTGTTGCTTTGCAGTCAGCAGGTCAAATGAGTGGAATAATATTGAAGGTGGTTTCTGGTCATACACTGGAGCAGGTGAACGGAGCAATGATCCCAAAGTGCATCAGTCCTTAATGCCTCAGAAGAACAGGACGTGATGACGCTCCAATTCTGGGAGCGAAACGCGTTGATGTCATTTCTGGCCTGTCGCAGCCGATTACGTCATGTCTCCCGGCGGTGGGAGATAGGAGGAGGAACGCACGCCAGTCACCACGCTGTGTCTTTGATTTTAACATGCGATCATTCCATGGAATATTTTGTAAGTAGATTTTTTTATGCCCAATAAAGCAGATTCCTAAACAGTTTACACTATGAGTATCCCTTTGTTCTTCCTCTGGTGAGTGGGGACACAAGAGGGGTCCTGGCACGTGGCACTTTTTTGCACGTTTGCACAAAGTTTTATGAAGCACTGAAGAGCACTTTTGTCACTTTATCACATATATTTTAAGAACGGCTTGATGTTCATACACCAACTATTATCTGTGGACAATTTATGGACAATTTTTGCACTTTTACTTGTATGATTTGCATAGGGTTGGCACTGGAGTTGTGTTTTATATATGTCTAAGCAGGTTAACCTGAGTCACAGCAGCCCCCTAGTGGCAATATAGGATATTCACTATTTACAAGTATACCAACCATACAGACGTGTGGGGGTTCTATATTTATTTAATATTCACTCTATTATTTTGTTTGGTACATAACTTAATCCACGGCGCAACAGGTTTTTAATTTTATTGAACTACTGCATATAATGCCAGTCATACCCAAAGCAACCCTCTCCTGCACATACAGTGCATCCAGAAAGTATTCACAGCACTTCACTTTTTCCACATTTTGTTATGTTACAGTCTTATTCCAAAATGGATTAAATTCATTATTTTCCTCAAAATTCTACAAACAATACCCCATAATGACAACGTGAAATAAGTTTGTTTGAAATCTTTACAAATTTATTAAAAATAAAAAATGAAAAAAATCCCATGTACATAAGTATTTACAGCCTTTGCGCAATACTTTGTTGAAGCAACTTTGCCACCAATTACATTCTCAAGTATTTAAGTATGATGCTACAAGCTTGGCACACCTATTTTTGGGCAGTTTCTCCCATTGTTCTTTGCAGGACCTCTCAAGCTCCATCAGGTTGTCGATGCACAGCCATTTTCAGATCTCTCCAGAGATGTTCAATCAGTTTTAAGTCTGCACTCTGGCTGGGCCACTTAAGGACATTCTCAGGGTTGTCCCATAGCCATTCCTTTGTTCGCTTGGCTTAGGGTCGTTTTCCTGTTGGAAGATGAACCTTCGCCCCAGTCTGAGGATTAGAGCGCTCTGGAGCAGGTTTTCATCAAGGATGTCTGTATATTGCTGGATTCATCTTTCCCTCAATCCTGACTAGTCTCCCAGTTCCTGCTACTGAAAAACATCCCCACAGCATGATGCTGCCACCACCATGCTTCACTGTAGGGATATTGGCCAGGTGCTGAGTGGTGCCTGGTTTCCTCCAGACATGACGCTTGCCATTCAGGCCAAAAAATGAAATCTTTGTTTCATCAGACCAGAGAATTTTGTTTCTCATGGTCTGAGAGTCCTTCAGGTGCCTTTTGGCAAACTCCAGACGGGCTGTCATGTGCCTTTTACTGAGGAGTGGCTTCCATCTGGCCACTCTATCATACAGGCCTGATTGGTGGAGTGCTGCAGAGATGATTGTTCTTCTGAAAGGTTCTCCTATCTCCACAGAGAAACACTGGAGCTCTGTCAGAAGGACCATCAAGTTCTTGGTCACTGCCCTGACTAAGGCCCATCTCCCTGATCAATCAACTTGGCCGGGCGGGCCGCTCTAGGAAGAGTTCTTGTGGTGCCAAACTTCTTCCATATAAGGATGATGGAGGCCACTCTGTTCTTTGGGACCATCGGAGATGTTTCTGTACCCTTCCCCAGATCTGTGCCTCGATACAATCATGTCTCGGAGATTTACAGACAATTCCTTGGACTTCGTGGCTTGGTTTGTGCTCTGACATGCACTGTTAATTGTAGGACCTTATATAGACAGGTGTGTGCCTTTCCAAATCATGTCCAATCAACTGAATTGACCGCAGGTGGACTCCAATCAAGTTGTAGAAACATCTCAAGGATGATCAGTGGAAACAGAATGCATCTGAGCTCAATTTTGAGTGTCACATGGCAAAGACTGTGAATATTTATGTACATGTGATTTTTTATTTTTAATAAATTTGCGAAGATTTCAAACACATTTCTTTCACGTTGTTATTATGGGGTAGTGGTTGTAGAATTTTGAGTGAAAATAATGAATTTAATCCATTTTGGTATATGGCTGTAACATAAAATGTGGAAAATGTGAAGCGCTGCAAATACTTTCTGGCTGCACTGTATGGCCTGCCTTTATACTCTCCCCACCTTCATATCCTCCACACTTCTCTGCCACACATACTGGGGTTAATTTACTAAAGGCAAATAGACTGTGCACTTTGCAAGTGCAGTTGACCTAATTTTCCCCTAGTAAACCAACCCCACTGCCTGCTGTCATACCCTCTGCACTCCTCTCCTGTACATATTGCTCACTGTTATACCTCCTACACTCCATTCTTCCACTCTCCTCGTCTGCACATATTACCCTTTGTCTCAGATGTTTCTTTCCTGCATATTCTACTCGCTGCCATACCCTTTGTACTTATCCCCTGTACATACTGCCTGCTGTCATACCCTTCGCTCTCCTTTCCTGCCGAAACTGCCTGCTGTCATACCAAATGCCTTTCTCCCATACAAACACTGCCTGCTGTCATACCCTCTGCACTCCTCTCCTGTCCATATTGCATACCTCCCAACCATCCCGGATTCGCTGGGACCGTCCCAGGATTTGATTTCCAGCTTCCCATGAGTCTGGGCTAAATCCCGAAGCCCAGTGCCAGAACTAGTTCCGACAATCAGCGTCACTATCCCTTCTAACATAGGCACGCTAGCGCGGGCACCTACCCTGCATCTCTAGCTCCATCCGTTCACCTCCTCTATGGCAGCTGGCATCTCTCCCTGCTGGCTGCCTGTATAATCACTCGCTGCAGAGCTGACTGAAGCTACCTCCTCCCTGACTCTGAAAATTCCATGTACACAGTAGACATGTGCAGAGCGAAAATTTGTTTAGTTTAGTTTTGGTTCGATTTTCTATTTACATAAGTTTGTTTAGTCACGTTCGTTGAATTAGTTTTCGGAATTTGTTTCGCTTACTAGTTTTCAAATCGATTTCGAATAGTTTTCAAATTCGAAACGTTTTCGAATTTGAATTGTTTACAAATTCAAATTGTTTTCGAATTTGAATAGTTTTCCAATCTTTTTCAAATTTCCAAGGAGAATGGGGGTGGAGTGGAAAGTGGAGGAATAGAATGGAAAAAGATAGAATACAAACGAGAGGGATATAACAGAAAATGAAAGCATATAATGTGGTGGAGTGGAACAGAGCTGTTTCTCTCTGTTGTGTTCTATTCTTTTGTTTTCTGTTATATTCTTTTCTAGTCTATTGGTTTTTTTCCTGTTCTTTTCCTTTTTTTTTCTATTCTATTTTGTTCTCTTTGAAAATTAGTAAACTTTTCAAATTTGAGGACTTTTCGAATTCGAAAACTTTTTGAATTCGAAAAGAATTTGAAAACAATTTAAAAATTATTCGAATATCGTCCAAATTTTCTTTTTCGTTATTCGGATTTGTATAAATGGGGTACTATTGTAATTTGGAAATTCGGATACATCCGAATATCCAAAAAACGAAAATTCGTCCGAATTTTTATTCAGAACGAAACTAACCACATATCTAGTACACAGGTCAGGAGGAGGAGCCGGGGAGGAGGGACACTGCTGTGCATGAGCCCGTGCTGATCTGAGGTCTGTTAAGAGAGTGACTGGGAAGAGGAGAAAACAATGATTGTGAGGGGGAGAAAACAGTGACCGGGATGGGGAAGTAAATAGGAAAAACTGGGACCGGGAAACGGAAAAAACAGGGATCATGAAGAGGAAAAAACAGTGACTGGGAGGGGAGGACACAGTGGCTGGGAAAGGCAGGTAGGTCGCAGGCAACAACGTTTCATGGCAGGAGTGACGTTAGGGGAGAATATGTGCTGGGGGGCACTTTGAGAGCAGAGAGTACTTGTGCTAGAAGGGGGGTCAGATTTAATGTCTGACCTTCCCCAACCCCACTCCAGCACAAGTCCTCTCCGCTACCAAAGCTATTTGCCAGCACATATCCTTCTACCCCTCCTAAGAGATGGCAGCTGCCATAGAGGGGGTCATCATTGCATCTGGGACCCCAGGCACTCCACATGAGATGCTGGCCATGTGCTTTAGGTGCCCACATTAGCGCACCCCTGCCAGGCAGGTTAGTGGAGCCAAGTGCCGGAACTTGTCCTGGTATCTGGCTCCGGGACTGCTCCACATTAATTCCTTCACAATCCGGAAATTCAGTCCGGGTTGATTGTAGGATTGAAAATCCTCTGGTTGGCCACTTTGAGCCATCCCTAGGATTTTCCTGCTCCTAGCGTTGTTTTTTTGTTTCTTTCCATCCCTGTTATATTGTTGACCTGAATGTACAGCCTGTATACAGTATAACATCCTCACCTCCTGACTCCTATCTCTCTCTCCTATTTTTCCCCAGCCCTTTTTCCTTTCCCGCCTATCTCCAGAGGGAGACGCTACCACACTCCTTCTCACTCCTGCATAGATAGCCACACCTGGTATTCCACATGGCCTCCCTACGTATTTTAACCCACAACGTCCAAGGACTGAACACATGTGGTTTGCCTCCAGGAGACACACTTCTCTGCCCACTGCACCCCGAAATTTTTTGCCCGCCAATACCCACAGACCTATATGGCCTCGGCAGCTAAAAATCATAGAGGGGTACTGATTGCCTTCCACTCCACTACACCGTTTACTCTCCTCACTGAGATCAAAGACCCTGAAAGTAGATACCTACTTCTCACTGGTCAGCTCCTTGACCAGGACATCACTATAGTCTCTTACTATGCACCTAACTCTAACCCACTCCCTTTTCTCTCACATTTATTGCAACTCATAGACTCACACAAACGGGGGACTGTTATTGTCTGCGGTGACTTAAATCAAGTAATCTACCCTCCTCTAGACCAATCACCAGTACCCACATCCACCATCCGCCTTTCCTTCCGATAGCTCTTGGATCGCCACTCTCTAGTCGATTCCTGGAGAGAGCATAATCCTGCTAGACGCCAATACACTCACTATTCCCATCCACACAAAACCTTCTCACGTATCGACCACATTCTTGTCCACATAGCAACCTCAACCCAAATACTAGATTCCTGTATATTACCCAGTCCATGGTCCAACCACAACGCAGTAATCACAACTAGAGTTGAGCGAACACCTGGATGTTCGGGTTCGGTGGGTTCGGCCGAACTTCGGGAAAAAGTCCGGGTTCGGTACCGAACTTGACCCGAACTTTACCCCGAACCCCATTGAAGTCAATGGGGACCCAAACTTTTTCGCACAAAAATGACTGTAAAAAAGTCCTGGAAAATGCTAGAGGGCTGCAAAAGGAAGTAAAATGATTTTAGAACAATAATCTGTCCCTTACAGCAACAGCAGGAACCTGACCCTATAGAACTAGGAGATGATTTTAGAACAATAATCTGTCCCTCTAAGCAGTAGACTCTACCTAGTCCAGTCAGATCGTTCTGTAATGCAGGATGAGATGTTATTAGATCTGCAATCTGTCCCTAAAAGCAGTAGTAGTAGTAATCTCTATCTAGTTCACAATCAGATCGTTCTGTAATGCAGGATGAGATGTTATTATATCTGCAATCTGTCCCTCACAGTGCTGGCAGCATCCTCTCCCTACACTACCCAGAGAGCATGTGACATGCAGCACTAAGTGACTCCAGCTTATAAAGAGGCTGGGTCACATGATGCACTGGCCAATCACAGCCATGCCATTAGTAGGCATGGCTGTGATGGCTTCTAAGGGCAAACCAGTGAAACGCTTGTAGATTGGCTGCCCTGCAGCTATTCAACATGTGTGATCAAATACCCGAACCCAGAACCCGAACCCGAACTTTTTTCAAATGTCCGGGTTTGGGTCCAGGTCACGGACACCCCAAAGTTCGGAACGGACCCAAACTTTACAGTTCGGGTTCGCTCAATTCTAATCACAACCCTTTCTTCCCTAGTCCCGACTCCAAGAACTTGGACTATTAACGATAGCCTCCTGGCGAACCCCTCCCACAAATTAGAAATTGCCACAGCCCTTCAGGAATACTTGAACACCAATGTGACCCCGAATACCGACCCTCTCACCGAATGGGAAGCCCACAAACCCTACATCAGAGGTGTATGCATTAGCCAAGCCTTGCATGCCGTAAAGAATATCGCAAACGGCTGAAACAACTTGATGTGGCCTTCCGCAAGCCTACGGATCAGTTCCAAAGCTCCCCGTCCCCTGCCAACAGAGACCTCTTTGAAAAAGCTTGTTTAAAACTAGATATAAGCTTGACTGAAGAAGCCGAAAAAACACTCCGCAAATCAAAACATACCCTATATATGAAAGCAAATAAACCGGACACATTCCTAGTGCTCACACTTCATAGAGCTGACTATATCCATAAGCCGATACGACTGAAAACGACCCCCAACTCACACATAAGTAACCCTTTGAAAATTCTAAACATTTTTTGCAGGAAACTCTCAGAACTCTATAGTGACCCTTCCCACTTCCACCAATCTCAACTGGACTCCTTGTTCTCCGACATACGCCTCCCGTCCCTTACCCTGGACCAAAGAAAGGCTCTAGACCAACCGCTTACGGAGGAAGAAATAGTAGCAACAATTAAAACCTTGAAACCACACAAACGCTCAGGCCCTGACGGCCCCTCAGCCACCTATTACAAACGATTTTTTGACCTACTAGCCCCACTCTTGGTAACAGCCTTTAACTCCCTTCTCAAGGAACACCACTTCAGACCTGAATCCCTCACAGCATCAATTTCAATGATCCCTAAACCTAACACCGACGATTCCTTATGGTCCAATTATAGGCCTATATTGATCCTCAACCTAGACATTAAAATCCTGGCCAAAACCCTTTCGACCCATTTGCAACCTATCACTAATCTATAGGGATCAGACGGGTTTATCCCTTCCAGACAAGCAGGTGACAATATACGCAGAGCTGCCCTCATAGCTCATACAGCACGCACACGACGCATACCTACCTGCTTTATCTCATTAGATATACGCAAAACATTCGACTCACTAGCCTGGCCCTACCTCCACTCGGTACTTCAACGATGGGGTTTTGGTGCGAATTTCCTTCGATGGATCCTAACTCTCTATAACAACCCCAAAGCGTATGTTACCTACTCGGGATTTCGCTCTGACTCCTTCCAAATACACAGGTACCCGACAGGGCTGCCCCCTCTCTCCTCTTCACACTGGCGATCGAACCATTAGCAACCCTCATTCGGGTAAACCCCAATATAACTGGCCTTGAACTAGGTGGCCATCACCATAAACTGTCTGTTTGCTGATGACGTCCTGCTGTTCCTAACAACCCCTCTGACCTCCGCACCCAACTTAATGAAACTGCTTGCAGATTTTGCCCAAATTTCCGGTCTTCAAATTAACCCCCAGAAATCTAAGGCCCTAAACATCTCCTTGCCACCAGCCTTACATTCCCAACTCAGGGACTCCCTCCCCTTCTCCTGGACCACGACCCATCTTACCTACCTGGGTATTAAATGCACACCCGACCCAGCCAACCTATATTCAGCCAATTATCCCCACATGCTCACTCACCTCACTAACTTGATGTCCAAATGGGCATCTCTCCCCCTCTCATGGATGGGTAGAATCACAGTCAACAAAATGTCCATCCTCCCTAAAATCTTGTACTTATTTAGAGTTTTACCGATTAAAGTCCCACCACATTATCTCAGAATACTTCAACGTAAGACCTCTTGTTTCCTTTGGGGTTCCCGCAGACCACGCCTACCCCCACATACTCTCTACACCTCCCATATAAGGGGTGGACTAAGTGTACCTCATTTTGCTAAATATTACCAGGCAGCTCAACTGGCCATACTCCCCAAATATCATGCTACAAAGGAAATCCCCCTTTGGGTCGAATCGGTGAACTGTGATCCACTATCTACAGCTAATCTCCTGTGGTTACACGCATCACATCGCCGCAGCCTCCTCAACCCAATTACCAAACACAGCTTAACCCTCTGGGACAGACTTAAAACGCACTTCGGTCTACAATCCTCCCACAATCCTCTTCTCTCCTTTGTCCATAACCCAGCCTTCTGCCCGGCGTGGACAGCCTCACTCCTTCTCCAGCTGACCTCCTCCGTGCATATCACCTATATAGATCCAGCACTATCATATCCTTCCAGACCTTGCGTGAGACCCATCATCTACCTCGCACAGAAATATTCAGATGCATTCAAATAAAACATTTCTGCTCACAATACTGCCCCCCACCCCCCGGACAACCCTGTCCCTTCTCTCTCGATATTTGAACAGGCATGTCACACTGACCCCCACAAACGAGGCCTTATTTCTGACATGTATAAATTACTTTTATCCGCCACTACCTCATCACCCCCCACATATGTAGAGAAATGGGAAAAAGATCTTCCCTCCCACTGTGATGATCTAAACTGGAACCATATCATGCAAGCCACCAAATCTGCCTCACCTAATATTGTCGCCCTGGAAACCAACTACAAAGTACTAACCAGATGGTACCTGTTCCCCTTTCAGGATATCCAAATTCCACCCAAATTATTCTCCGACATGTTCCCGTGGATGCTCGGGTCAAGGTACACACATGCACATTTGGTAGGATTGCCCAATTGCCCGTGACCTATAGACTGAAGTCTTTCACCTACTATCTCACATATTCGACACGGC
>BLSH010000572.1:885083-914176 GCA_018402905.1 Glandirana rugosa
TATATATATATATATATATATATATATATGTATATATGTATATGTGTGTGTATATGTGTATGTGTGTATGTTGGTTTATTAGGGTATATGTTAGGAAGTGGGTGTCAACTAGGTCTCCTTCCGTTTTTTGGGGTCGTTTCGTACCTAGGTTAAACGATATTGCCCCCTTTTTTAAGGAAGGACTAAGGGGCTCTCCGTTAGCCTAAGTGGGACCTAGTTGAAATGGATTTCTACAATCATGGGTCAATATAATAAATGTAATTCCTTTCTTAGGTCCGGAAATAATTTCGTTAGTTGGCACGACCGGTTTTGGTGGAAACCCCCCTCAGATAAGGTGTAAAAGTGTCGAGAATGACACTAAAAAGATTTCATCTACAAATACGGAAAGGTTTCTTCACAGTAAGAGCTGTGAAAATGTGGAATAGACTCCCCCCAAAGGTGGTTTTGGCCAGCACGGTTGATTGCTTTAATAAAGGCCTGGATTCTTTCCTTAATGTAAATAATATAACTGGGTACTAACATCTTTAGGTAAAGTTGATCCAGGGTGAATCCGATTGCCTCTCGGGGAATCAGGAAGGAATTTTTTCCCCCGTTATAGCAAATTGGATCCATGCTTTGCTGGGGTTTTTTGCCTTCCTCTGGATCAACTGTGGGTGAAGGATTGTATATGGGATTATTTGGTTGTATGTGTGTATGTGTATATGTGTGTGTATATGTATATATGTATATATATATATATATATATATATATATGTATATACATTATTTTTTGTTTTTTTTTGTTTTTTGGTTGAACTGGTTTGATGGACTTGTGTCTTTTTTCAACCTGACTAACTATGTAACTATGTAACTATGTAATGCACTGGCTTCTACTGCACACTGCTCTCTTCTAATCTCAGATACCAATTTCCCCATGTTACAATGTTACAAATATAAGATAGACTGCCTACTTCTGTACTCATTTATAGTACTCATGACTTATCACCGTGGTACCACAGTGTGTATTCATACTACTTTTCAATGTATAACAGAAAATGTAATTTCTCTTCCTGTACAACTTTTTTGTTGAAAATTCTAATAAAATGATTGAAATGAAAAACATATTCAACCATAAAGTTCATCCAGGGTATATCCGATTGCCTCTCGGGGGATCAGGAAGGACTTTTTTCCCCTGCTGTAGCAAATTGGACCATGCTTTGTATGGTTGTTTTTTTTTTTTTTTTTTGGTTGAACTAGATGGACTTGTGTCTTTTTTCAACCTGACTTACTATGTAACTATGTAAATTTGTGTTGTTGGGTTCAGATACACTTTAAAGGTCAACTCTACCAAAAACATATCTCAGGTTTTGGCTTGCACTGGTGGATTGAATTATCTGCTAGCTGCTATCAAGGACTCCAATGTGTAGATTTTTTTACACTAAAGTCTTAATCCCTTACCAAAAGGCCATAACATAAGCATCACTCTTTTACAGATGGATTCTCTAGTTTCTCTAGCTTGCATTATGGAGAAAAACTTGGGAGAACAACACCATGATTTGACTTTGTAATGCTGACATCAGTAAGGCAGACTTTGGGGCACTGGTGAGGAAATGTCACCACTGAAGACTCTGAGAAATGTAAGTAGCATATGATTCGCTTTGGAAGGCAAAACGTCATCATTTGTTGGCACAATCTCTTTCATATGTAATTACATCTATCAGACGCACTCTCTATAAAATGTTTTTCCGAGAAAATACAATAACACTACATCATCATTTTATAGATGCATACTCCTCTCATATCTTTCATTAATCATTATCTTTTTTCCTCTAAGAAAATAAGTAACTGCGATGAAGATCATCAGATTTTTATAAGAACCTATGAAAAATGGCTTTTTGACATAGATTTGGTTATTGCACATTTTTTTTTGTGTTTACACATAAAACAAGGAAAATAATGTCACACACATGTAATAAATAAACCGACACTAAGACAGAGTAAGAATATTTTTCTTTAAATCAGTGACATCAGTTTTAAAAGAACCAATAACACCTTAGGCACCACCGAGGGAGGTAAAATGGCCCTCTGTATCCTAAGGTATTAGACCCGCTGTACAGGTAATTGTGAATTTACATTGAATTCTCAAAATATGTACAGAAGGAGAAAAGAGAATAGTAATTATGCCCTCTGCCATACCCCAGAATCTAATAACATTCACATCATGTTGAGGTGGGAGCTTACTAAATATATATCATTTATACCCCTTGAGGAACAAGATTTTTTTTTTTACAGTAACAATATTATATTATGCCATTTGCACCCAGTGAACAAGAAAAAGAAAACTATCTTCCAAACATGTTTTAAAAGAAATATAAACATACGCGTGATTTTTAAAAAGTTTGGTAAAAGTACATTTGAACTCTTTAAAAACCTACATGTTGAAGAACAGTAACAATCTGATTCAAGCCAAGGTTTCAATTAGTGTTTAACAGTACTGCTAATGCTGGCTGTGGATTTAAAAAGGATTGTTAATCATCATTGTATACTGCGTATGTGTTTAGCCCCTTCATCCTCAGAATGATTTAAAGTAGACCTGTCATGGAAGAAATATGCTCACCTCTTTCTAAAGATACTAGTTGTCTTGGATGGTATACTGACCAGCAGTGGCGGCTGCTCATTAGGGAAGCAGCCCCCTAACCCATGCTCCCGGCCCCTAATCTACAAGCGGGGTGCTGGATGCATGGATTCCAATGGGGTTTTTTTTCTAAGCATGTGATTGGCTTCAAGAAAGGGTGGGCTCAGGGCACAGTGCTCTCTGTTGTGTGACATTAGCAAATTAATATTAGCTAATGTCTTCCTGTTTCTCCTCCCGGCCAATCAAGAAGCAGGTCCTGAGTCCCCATTGGCCGGGAGTCCGAAGACCCAATTGGCTGGGTGGAGAAGCGACGGCCGTGACACAGGGGAGACAGGGGGGAAGCCGCCACAGCCATGACCTGCATGGGGTAAGTGTAGGGCTGAGCGATCAAGCCAGGGACCGGGGGGTGGTATGTTGTGCGGTGGGGGGCTCGAGGCGATGGGGGGGTAGTCAGGGTTGGCGGCCAGGAACAAGAAGGGGGTGATGTCTGTGGCCAGGTCTGCCGCCCCCCCCGACTGATGGAACACCAGCTGCCACTGCTGACCAGGCTTTGGTGCTTTCTGATTCTCCAACCAACAAGTAAACAAGTCTGAGAGTCTGAGTGCTTATTTAAGGTCAGTGATTGAAATCATATAGGCCAGAAAAGCAACAAGACAGACAGACAATTAGCATTTTCAGCAATGGCAATCTATGTTGATTGTCCCACTGCCATCACATTGAGTAAGTTGCATGCTCCTATATTTCCGTAGCCAGTATTTCAACTTCCAGCAATGAACGGTGTGGCAAAGGAGTAATGGTAATGGAAAGGCATGGTCTCTACCTTGGAGATTCCTGTCCTTCACCGAATCTATATCAAAGCCTAACAAAAGAGTCGCCCTCATAATGGCCACTGATGTTGTCCCTGAAAGGTGAAAGAGGCCTGATAGAATTCACTTCAAACTGGAACAAACATTTTGGGTGGACTGACTCTTTAAAAGCCAGGTTGCAAGGTGAATCATGTAAACAAAACCAGGGAAATTTGCAAGCTCAATTTACCAGCCAGCCTGCGACCAACCGAACTGACCTGTCTAACAATATGAGCAAGGAGCACTGGAAGGGCAACACATATCAAACAAAACCAGAGAAATTTCGAAGCTCAACCAAATTGACCTGTCTAACGATATGTGTTAAAATCATAGGTTTAGTCTGCACACATTTGCAAATACATGTGTAGGCTACAGGCCCTGTCAAGACACCCCATTTTCTGTAGTCCCTAACTCTAACTTTTAAGAGTCGCCACATGCATTTTGATGGATAGGTAGAGGGCAGGTGAGCCAGAGAGAGCCCACCCCTCCTTAAAGGCACAGGGGCACACTGAACACCCAGCATATAGCACCATGGCAGCAAAGGTGTCAGTGCTTTGCCTGACCAATATATTAATTTAGGTTTGGCACTACAAAAAATGGGGCCTGTAGCTTACGCATGTATTTGCAAATGTGTGCAGACTAAACCCCTGTTTTTAACACATATCATTAGACAGGTCAATTCGGTTGACCTTGGAAATTTCTCTGGTTTCATTTGATATGCGTTGCCCTTCCAGTGCTCCTTGCTCCATAGGCCAGTTATAGGTGGGGCAGTGGCCATTTGTTTGAATCATGTGCTTCCTTATGTCAGCTCTCAGATATTGCAATAGTAAAATATCACTACAAATTTTAAAAAAACACTAAAACAAATTTGGGGAGATTTACTAAAACTGGTGCACACAGGATCTGGTGCAGCCGTGCGTAATAACCATTCAGCTTCTAACTTCATCTTGTTCAGTTAAATATTACTAAACCCAGGACCCTGCATTCACTATATCCGGTCTCCCACAGTACACAGAACATGGAAATGCAATAGTTTTAGTAAATATAAAATGCTAAATACTTTTTCTCATCAGCAGTTAGAGCAGTCTTTTGACTTCTATCAGTGTCTGGTTAAAGCTTGTAGGAGGAGTTTTCATTCTCCCCTGATTGTCCTATGATGCTGCAGGACCCCTGACCCTCTGTCTGGACAGTACTGATTGGCCCTGTGCTGATCACATGCACTCTCCCAAGAAAACAAAAAGAAAAACTTTCTAGCAATATACACCAAACTGAACATGAGCAGCTTGTCCCCAAGGCTCTGTTCTATCAGGAGATGGTTTGGGGACTGTGGAAGAAGGGGAGGATCATAGAGGACAGGATCAAACTGCCTTTTTACACAATACGGATGATTAACCCCTTCTACAGTGAGTATAACAAGCATGCTTTACTGCATATACAGACTGATTTTACTGTTGTGGGTTTAGTAACACTTTAACTTTGACAATATAATCTAGAAGCTGATTGGTTACTATACACAGCTGCACCAGATTCTGTGTGCAGCAGTTTTAGTAAATTGTGCCACAATCCCATGATGGATTCTTTAGAATCAACAAATAATTGGGGAGTCATGCTGGCAAGAGCAAATGCTCATTCCTGCCCTTGTAGCATGAGTTGGCAAGGGAAAATGCTATGGATCGATCTTGCAATGTGAACCAAGAAGAAGAAACAGAGGCGCTTATATCTTTAAGTAATAGAAAACATTCTTTTTATGTTGAGTTGATCTTCAGAGGGTTTCTCAACTTTAGTCTTTGAGTGAGTATGTTATTGGGACCCCTGTATGCTGGACAAAAGAGAAATGCCCACTGCTATTCTCATAAGACACAGGAAAACTCTCACCCCCTTGATGTTTATGTTGTCTTGGTGGGCTACCCTTCACATAGAAGGATTCTTATACAACATGGTTATATTTGAATGGACCAGCTATGTGTACTGATGCAGTGGTGCTACTGTGATAACCTCACATTAGTAGTGGGGTAAGCAAGGTTACATTAAAGAAAGCCAAGTGTGGTCAAGTGCCAATGTCTCTTTTGGGAAATATTTAAAACCAGTACACAGTAGAGACATACATTTTGAGGGCTGAACTAATATTTCATTATACCTACTAGGAGTTAAACTGCAGCAAAATTGTTTTATTTCAGCTTTTTGTAACAGAATAAATTATCTTGTATAAATCCCCTTTGGTTTTCAGAAAAATCACAGAAAAGAGCAAGCTGCTGGAATTTGAGACTTGTGTATCCAAAATGGATGAAATGCCATTCTTTGTGCATACAGAACTAAGGCATAATTCATCATGCACTTATTAGGACTGCCTTTTCAAAAAATTATGCTATCATTTTATATCCTTCAATTTTCCCAGGTCTATAAAGTGTCTTCTAATACAGTGCCTTGAAAAAGTATTCATACACATTGAAAAATTGCACATTTTGTCATGTTAAACCCAAAAACGTAAATTGATTTTATTGGGATTTTATGCGATAGACCAACACAAAGTGGCGGATAATTGTGAAGTGGAAGGAAAATGATAAATGGTTTTCAAAGATCCACAACTCAGGTGGAGGAATCTGTCCTCAGGACAACTATTAGTCGTGCACTCCACAAATCTGGCCTTTATGGAAGAGTGGCAAGAAGAAAGCCATTGTTGAAAGAAAGCCATAAGAAGTACCGTTTGCAGTTTGCAAAAAGCCATGTGGGGGACACAGCAAACATATGGAAGAAGGCGCTCTGGTCAGATGAGACCAAAATTTTACTTTTTGACTAAAAGCAAAACGCTATGTGTTCCGGAAAACTAACACTGCACATCACCCTGAACACACCATCCCCCACTGTGAAACATGGTGGTGGCAGCATTGTGTTGTGGGGATGCTTTTCTTAAGCAGGGGGAAGCTGGTCAGAGTTGATGGGAAGATGGATGGAGCCAAATACAGGGCAATCTTAGAAGAAAACCTGTTAGAGTCTGCAAAAGACTTGAAACTGGGGCAGAGGTTCACCTTCCAGCAGAACAATGACCCTAAACATACAGCCAGAGCTACAATGGAATGGTTTAGATCAAAGCATATTCATGTGTTAGAATGGCTCAGTTAAAGTCCAGACCTAAATCCAATTGAGAATCTGTGGCAAGACTTGAAAATTGCTGTTCATTGCTCTCCATCCAATCTGACAGTTTGAGATTTTTGCAGAGAAGAATGGGCAGAAATGTCCCTCTCTAGATGTGCAAAGCTGGTAGAGACATCCCCAAAAAGACTTGCAGCTGTAATTGCAGGGAAAGGTGGTTCTACAAAGTATGGACTCAGGGGGGCTGAATACAATTACAGCCCACACTTTTCACATATTTATTTGTAGACAAATTGGAAAACCATTTATCATTTTCCTTCCACTTCACAATTATGTGCCACTTTGTGTTGGCCTATCGCATAAAAGCCCAATAAAATATATTTATGTTTTTGGTTGTAACATGACAAAATGTGGGAAATTTCAAGGGGTATGAATACTATTTCAATGCACTGTTAAGCTGGCTACACACTAGCCAATTTTTGGTAGATTTTTTTTCCTTCAGATTTACCACAACCATATAATACAAGGTCAAACCTTAGGAGTTTCGATTTGTATGTAATCAGGCAGACCATTGCACTACATGGTTTTGGTAAATCTGAAGACAAAAATCTGCAGAAAATCTAATAGTGTGTATGGGGTCTAAGACCTTTTCTAAAGTATATTTGAAGGACCCAGTTTTACACATCTCAATGTAAAGAAGGTCTATCCCTGAAAGATGAGAGCTTAATATGCAGCGGTTCACTAATTAAACAAAGTAACATGTTTCAAACAAGTCTGTCAGTGTACAGAGGTAATGCCTTGTTTTTTTTTTGCAATATTTAGGCACAAAGCAGCGTCAATTCAACTTTCAGTAGTATGGTTGGAGCTTTAGATAAGGTCAACTACTGAATTACCCTCTGCTTTGCTTGACAATTACAGACTGAATGTAAAAATGAATTGTTCCCCTTTATTTCAACATATTCGCCTATTGCTCCAAAAATGGAAAAAACACCACATATCCCTGTTTGTACGTATAGCATCAATCAAGATGACTATTCTTCCTAAATTGGTATACTTGTTCCAGATGCTCCCAATACCGGCTCCCTATCCATCTGAGAAAACTGCAAGCAGATCTACTGCAATATGTTTGGAACTACAAACGACACAGGATCCACCGGTCAGATCTCCTGACTTCCTGCTCTGAAGGGGACCTAGCGTTCCCCAACATAATCCGCTACTACCAGGCGGCCCAACTTCGGGCCATTGCCTCCTGGTTCACCCAACGATCCTACAATAAATGGATGGCAATAGAGAAGCTATGGTCAGCCCCTATCCATCCCAACAGCTTCCTCTGGAGCTCGAATACAGAGGTCCCCGTGGACCTCATGCTGGGATCTGTCTCCCATCTGAGGTTACTCTGGCGGATGCTGTCTCGCCAACATGGCCTAGCTTCAGACAAGTCATTACTGACATCTTTCTTATATAACCCAGAAGTGCCTGATGGCCTCACCCACCAGATGTCCTTTCCCTGGGCAACGAGAAACCTATTTCATTTCGGCCACTTAGTCAACCCCGTCACTAGAAAACTTCTGCCATTTGCCAAGCTACGGGATAAATATAGACTTTCCCATCAAACATTCTATAGCTACCTACAAATTCGACATTACGCCTAGTCGATAACCGCCACCCTCCAGTTTTCGGCCCCTTCGCCCTTTGAGTGTATAATCTTAGAGGGCTCGGCTAGGAGAGGAATGATTTCAGACATCTATAAAATTCTAAATACATATTGAATTCAGGAACAGGGGAAACACTTATACATGCGCAAATGGGAAAAAGCTTTGGGCACCACATGGTCTATAGCTGATTGGCAGATCATTTGGTCCCAGGCTTCCAAGAGCTCCCTCTGTACCTTATATAAGGAGAACTCATATAAAGTTCTGTTTTTTTGGTACATGATCCCTGACGTTCTTCACTCCATATATCCTGCGTCGTCGAACAGACGCTGGAGGTGCTTACGGGACAAAGGAACACTCCTACATATATACTGGAGCTGCCCTGTGATCGCACCTTATTGGCGGATGGTACATCTGCTTTTACGCAACATATTTGGCTCTCATATCCCCATGACACCTGCATTCTTTCTGCTAGGTCTCCCCCCACAAACACTGTCTAAACCACATAGGAAGCTCACACGAAGTATCCTCATTGCGGCGAGATGCCTTGTAGCTCTAAACTGGAAACAACGTGAACCTCTGACACAGGAAGCCCTATACGCTAGAATTAAAGATGTGGAGCTGATGGAAAAAATGACAGCTAGGCTACAGGACCGATTGGAGGCTCATAAGAGAATTTTGAAACCATGGCATCTCCAGGAGGACCCGGGTTGACCGATACCCACCTTTCTTCTCCTCCTTATTCTTTCTTCACTGTTCTACCCCCCCTTTTTTCTCTCCCTTTTTTTGGTTTTAAAAATTATAGAAAAGCTGATGCTCAACAACAGTTATAGAACTGCTATTTGAACATGCCTTTAGTCAATGCAAGCCTGTTGATACTGATCAGTGTAATCTGATATACTTGCATTTCCGTGATTGTATAACATTGTACTGAGCTTCAATAAAAACTGTTATTGGAAAAAAAAATGAATTGTTTCAATCTGATCTGCACTGTTCAACACTCAGATCTTGGCTCTCATGAGACAGGTTAGCTTGCAGGCTATTTTCACACCTATGTGTTGCATTAATGCACATTACCATAGTGCCTTATTTGCGGTGTAATACCATTCCTTTTAAACGACACCCAAAAGCACCTTGCAAACATACCCTAATGCACAGATAGGAGACATCTGTTTATTATGCCACAGAGTCTGGTTTGTCATGTGTTGCTGGCAGGCCATTCAAAATGTAATGGGTTGCCTTAACACAACATATGTTAACACTTGAAATACTGCATGTTAACATGTGTTTGGCACTGCACTGCATTGCAGAAGTGTGAAAGAGGCCTTAAAGTGGAGTTCCTTCCAGTTAAAAGTCAGCAGCTACAAAAAGTGGTCGCCCGAGGGCTCGCTCTTCTCCCCCTCCCCTCAGCAGCGCCGGCATCACAAGTGTGGGCACCTGGCTTTGGCTTCGAAGCCGGGCGCGCACTGCGCATGCGTGAGTCGCGCTGCGCCTTGTGAATAGCCGGCGTATCTTCTGGGACCTGTGACGCGTCCCAGAAGTTTGCCGAGAGGGAGGGGAGGAAGGTGAAATTCCTTCCACAGAAGAGGAAGCGGACCTGGGACCCTGTGAAAACAGGGTCCCCGCCCCCCCCAAAAAAATTACATGCCAATTGTGGCATGTCAGGGGGTCACTTTTGGGTGAAACTCCACTTTAATGTTTCAGAGTAGCCAATGCCTCATTAACATAACAAGTCACATCCTGTCATTTACAGTCAATCCTTGAAAAACCATTGTATACATTATGGATGAAGGGGCTAAACCCTGACTATAACCAACATCCCAAGGGAGGTTCAATAAGCAGTGTTCACAGTTTGACCATTTTAAATGAATAGCTTCCCAACAGCGATATATATATATATCCTTATAATTAGTAACAGACAGGATTTTCTATTATCGCTTACTTCATACAATGAAATGCATGAGAGGCTCAGAAATAATGGTTTCAAAAAAAGACAAAAAAATAAACATGTTGCATTCATCTCAAAAACATACTTGTATGCAGTTAAAGTCCATACATTAAACTTTTGATAAATATTCTTCATAACGCTCTTCAAATATATATTTATATATATATTCATTTAACAACTTTAATCTCCCTAGTGTTCAGCTGCCTCTGGAGTTGGCTTTACAGTGTATAAGAAAATGAGACCCTTTTGAAAAGAAAATAGTGTCAAAATTGAACTAAAAGGTCAACTTTACATTGGACACAGTAGTAAAGAAAAGAAAGAAAAAAAAAACGCGAGAGCAAATTTCAAAAAGAAACAGCTTCCAGTAGAAAAAAAAGGAAGAGCATTATACAACGGGTAGGATAGAGTGTAAGTATTTTCAGGTAAAGATGTAGTCTGTCTCAATCCTGGTTAGGTAAATTAGTAATGCACTTTTTTCTGACAGTGCAAAAATATCCTGAGAAAATGTTCAGATTACAACAAAAAATACAAAGGGTGAAACCCCATCACTAAGGTCATTTTTTTTGCACAAAACACTGCAGGCAGGTATTTCATAAAAAGAAAATAGATTGAAATAAACCCTAGAAAATTAAATAAAAATTCTACATATGCTTGGAAAAAAAAAACATTGGAGACTATTATTTTTTTCTGTTAGCAAACCAGAGGTGGATTGCATTAAACTACTGGTAATAATTGTAAACATTCAGGGTTAGTGTTTCGGACGATCTAGCACTGAATGCGTTAAAAGTTCATTATGGCCAATAAGGGAATAAGGAGGTAATTTGTAATTCAAGTTTTATTTTTTTAATTTCCTTTCTGTTAGCTAATAAAGCAAGTCTCAATTTCACACTTCAGCCAACTACGAAATTTGCAATTAAACTCTTGGAAAAGGAATTTTCCCATACAGGTATTGTGCAGCTCTGATGCAGAGCCCACCACCGTGACGTGAATGGAGACGGTGTATCTTGAAGAAGGTTGGTGGTGGCAGCCCTTTTCGCCTTTTTAACTGCACTCTATCAACTTGGCCAGGTTGTCTCGCAATTCAGTGAGTTCAAAGATTTTTCCGTCTAGGATTTCTAAAAGAGTTTTCAAGTTATTGCGAAATGCCTCCTGTTCACCCTGACTTTTCTCCAGACGTTGCTCTAAGTCGGTTAGCTGGCCTTCCAGGTCTTTGTTATGTGTTTCCACCTCCTAGAGTTGGAGAAAAAGAAAATGATTAGAATTAGTATTAATTAGACTGAGGTGTGTGGACTTAATTTACAGGTCCACATCTTTGGAATGATGGACTCTGAGCCTTGTGAGAGGAGCCTTGACTGCTGGAACCCAAAACAGTTAATCTGCCTCACTGTGCTGTAATGTGGTTTATGAATGCACGTGGGAAGGATTAGAGCAGTGGTTCTCAACTCCGGTCCTCGGGACCCACTAACAGGCCAGATTTTAAGTATTACCTTGGGGAGATGCAGACTAGAATACTGCAATCACTGAGCAGCAAATTATATCACCCGTGATGCATTTCAGTTATCCTGCAAACCTGACCTGTTAGTGGGTCCCGAGGACCGGAGTTGAGAACCACTGGATTAGAGGCTGTGTGCTAAAGTGACCTTTAAAGCCTCCTACACACGGGTGCAATGGTTGTACAACCGAACATCCAACTTTGGACCACGTTGGATGTTGGCTGTTGTGTCTCGCATACTGACATGCACTAAGCGATCTTACAACCAAGCCTAACGTAGTGAAGTGTTACGAGCGTATAACAAGGAAGTTTAGGTGCATGTGATTTATGAATTAGGAACGTAGGTTTCCCAGAATGGACACTTCTGAGCGTTCCTGACTTCTGAGCATGCCTGTTTTGCACGTACAACTTTGCTGGACAAACTTCTCTGTACACACGGTACAACAATCGTACAACCGCTTGTTGTACAACCAAAGTTTTCTAGTCTGTTCATCTAACTTCAGTTGTACAACTGTTGTTAGACGGCTTTTGTAATCATGCGTACTAGTGGTCGGATGATCATACAACAAGCTGGTTGTAAGACCGTTGTTGTACAACTGTTGTACCATGTATTTAGTTGCAAGTCTGCACAAACACCTAATAGGTCACATTGTACAGATAAAATATATTTTTTTTAAAAAGCTATACTTTTCTAATTAAAGAGCAGTCCTTAAGATCCATTTAACTAACTTTGGGGCTGCAGTTTGGGGCTCAATCTCTGTGCTGGTATTTCAGTCCAGAAAGTGGATAACAACCCTGGATAAAGCCTGAAGAAGGATGACTCCATCTTTCTGGAGAGAAAGGCAGATAAAGATATTTGATAGATAGTAATAACATATTGTGTTTCACCTACACATTCCTTAGATCCCTTTCACACCGAGGCGCCGCCAAAGCACTAAATGACACATGCCTGACGAAGGGGCCCTGCGCGGCTCCGAAACGTTGCACTTTTCTGTGATGTGATCTCTTCAATAAAGAAATCTTTGGACAAGGATCCACGGTGTGCTGACGAATATGTACACTTGTCCTTTCAACCAATCGGGTGATGGGTTTTTAGGACCCGCTTCCTCATTGGCCAGGAGGAGGATCAGTGTGGCAATAGTGAATATTCATTCGCTATTGACACACAACTGGGTGGGCTCATAGCACAGTGCTCTGCACCCCGAGCCAACCCTTTTTTGATTCCAACCCAATTGGAATCCATGCATCTGGCATCCAGCAAGGGGACCGGATGCATGGATAGGGGGGCGATGCCCGTGTGCCCTTAATGGACGGGACGCCCCTGCTGGTATTGTTAATATTTATGTATGTTTTAAATGCTTTAAATATCGATTCTTTCAGTTTTTAATAGGAATTTCTGTTACGTTTTTTTTTTCTTACCTTATTAAACATTTATTTTTAACATAGGGTAGCGAAATTTTGTGACAAAAGTTTGTAATGTGTGCAGTGAAATATGTACGTAGGTGGGGCTTTTCATAGGTGTGGGTGGGGGCACAGGGGGCCCCATTATCTGCTCTTGCCCGGGGGCCCCATAAGTTATCAGTCCGTCCCTGCCCTGGAGTGAAGATTTCTACAGAATCCAGCATCCTGCACATTGTGGAACATACTTTATTACAGATAAGTAATGTAATTAAAGCTGTGGAGAAAGAAATATTTTTTAGCTAAACTTCGCTCACTCTTTATTCCCACTTTGTATTTCTGTTTCAGAAAATTTATATTGAGTTTTTACACGTTACAAAACAATCATTAACCATGGGGACAGCAAAAGACCTGGTGTTAGCCAAGGGTACAATCGCATACCAAAGGTTTTAGCATCTAAAGGCCCAGTGTGCATCTAAAGTGGCACATTAGGTATTGGGTGACCTAATTGCCAAGCCATTGTCACCTTGGTTAGTATCAAAAAGTACAAACGAAAGGTAGAGACAGGGTAATGAAAGATGTACATGAGAGCTGGGAAGAGGTTCCAAAGGAAAGAGATGGAAGGACCAGGACATCATCCCTTCCTGTATTTCTTTAATTTTCTTAGCTATTCTTTGTCAGTTTGTTTGGCATTTTAAACCTTGTCAGAGCTTTAAGTTATTTCAGGTTATGTGTAAAAATTTGGGAAGTCAAGATGTCTGCTCAAACTTCAGGCAGGCTTCCAAGGGTCTGGTAATTGGACAGGTTTATGCACCCATGGGTGTCCTTTGGCTGGCTGGTGTTTATTATAAGTGTTTAATAAATTGCTTATGTGATGTTGTTGTCAAAACCACATCCTAGGATGAAAACATTGCACCTGATAAATATTTTAATACATTTCACTGCAGCAAGTATGCAGTAAAACAACATATCTTTCCTTTCAGTATAATTTTCCATGCATTTGTTGATTTTGCAGAATCATTTTGGAAATGGGTGATAACAGTATTCCAATACTTTAGTGGTCAAAAGAGAGACACCATACAATTGTGTTAACAAGCGTGGCTGCTGTCCCTCTTTTCCAATCTCTTCACTGGCTTCCACTTTCCCACTTTTAAAATACTAACCACAACATACAGAGCCATCTATAACACTGCCCCCAGCTACGTCACCAAACCCATCTGCAGATATCGCCCAAATCGTTCTCTCTGCTCCTCCCAAAACATCTTGCTCTCTAGCTCCCTTGTCACATTCTCCCATACTCACCTTCAGGACTTCTCCAGAACCTCTCCCATCCTTTGGAACTCCCTACCCCAGTATGTTCAGTTAGCTCCTACTCTGTCCGTCTTTAGGTAATCCTTTAATCCTTAATTAATTTAGGGAAGCCTACCCCACATCCACCTAAATACTGTACTTCGGCCACCTCCATTAGATCATCCCCTGCAGCTATTACCTTTTGCAGCACCAACCCCCCCCCCCCCTTATATGGAAAGCTTCATGAGCAGTGCCCTCTTATTTCTTCTTTATCAAACTATATTGTAATTGTACTGTCTCCCTATATACTGTAAATAGCTGCGCAAACTGATGGCTCTATGTAAGTCCTGTATAATAATTATACCAAAATTCCCTAGGGTGGTATGGATCTCGGATATATACATCCCAAACAGATGTGATAATAGCAATTAGCCAAAGTTTTCAGTTGGGTTGGCCTTATGCAGATGTGGTAAAAGTGATGCCAATGGTTTTGGATGGGTTGGCCTTATACTAAAGGTTCCCTGATAACCACATAATCAAATGTAATAAAAAAAACATGGGAATGAGGAGTTAAAAAAAATAAAATAAAAGTAAACACATTTTTGTCACTATTGCCATATACTGTAGGTGGATAACAAGGCAATCCCAGGTTGGCTTTATTTATGTGTAGGCATTTAAAGTTATAGATGTTCAGAGACTTAGGCCGGCCATACACGCTTCGAATCTTGCCCATGTTCAGTAGGAACTGTTAATAGGCAGGCTTAATGTACCAAGTTGATTGATCGGTCAACTTGAATACAACCAGCCTGCCAGATTAATTTGCGATTATTGCCAGCGGCTGCTATAGCCGCTAGCGATAATCACTGTCTTCTTCCAGCTGGGACGGCTTCCCCCACCCATAGCCCCCCACCGGGAGAAGACAATGGCCCGGCAGAAGGGATTGCCACATCAACACTGTCTGTGTTGATGATGAAATCAGGAAAATTTCTTTCCCACGACCTTTGGTTGCAGAAAAGAAATTTGCTCCGTGTATGACCATCCTGAGGTAGCTTAGAGCCAAGCGTTCCTCCTAAACCGTTTTCACACTAAATTTTATTTTTAGATATATAGACATTTATTGGGGCCTGCAAGTACTTTAATAGGTTTTAATACTTAATCCAAACAAGTGGATGTTAATATGTAAAACTGCAGTTAATGCATAGATGTAGAAGCCACTGGATCACAGTGGTTTAAAGTGTTTGTAAACCTAAAAAAAATAAATTGAGCTGGCCCTTTAATGTGTTTAAATGTGATCTGCCATGTCATTAATACATTTCTCCCTGTCGGTGTTCTGTTTTAACTAGTCGATCCTGCCTGTACCCCTCCTCCTGAAAGTAAACTGACCACACTAGCATGGCTGCCGGTCCATGCTAGCATGGTCAGTTTACGTCTTGTGTCATCCCGCTTAAAATATAGGCATGCTGTTGGAGAGCAAAGTCTGCCTGTAACTTCTGTATTCAGTAGAAAGCTGCACCCCCCTCCAGCCGATCCTCCTGTCCACCCACTGCACTTGGCTATAGTGATGTAATGCTGCCAAAACTGATGGCGTTTCATTGCTATGGAAATGCAGAAGCTCAGCGGTAACATCACTGCTGGTTATGACGTAGGTGCCCCCAACACTGGACCTACCCACCTACAGGTCCCTGTGTGGAAGCTACAGAGATACACGGACCTGTACTAATGAAGCCAGAGAAGGCACCAAAGGGAAGTTTTATTTGTTTAAAGCAACTCATAGTATACTCCAGCTTACATCTCCCTATTGAAAAATGTTTTTATATGGAGTATGGTTTACAACTAATTTAAAAATTGGAATTTATTTTTTTTTATTTTATTTAATGGCTGGCTGCTTCACTACTCTGTATATTTTCAAGCTTTATTCCAGATTAATTATTTAACACTTATCAAATATTCCTTCATATTCATTACAAAGAGTGCTGTGTCCATGATACAGGCTTCTGGATGAACAGTGCAATTAGAATCTTATCAGTCTATATTAATATTCCTTTGATGATAGTGAGAAAGTGAATATGTAAGCAGATTTTACATTTCAAGCTGAGTAAAGTGTTTTTAAAGTTGCCATTTGAATGTGGAAGAGGGTATTTTCGAAAAACCCTCTTTATCTGAAGAGATGGCTGTACTTGGATCAATTTTTAGGACAGATAAGATTGCTATAAAATGGCCAACTAACATCTCTTCAGTTAATGAAATTCCAGAATGGAAAATGAGGTCATAGAGTGCCTTGAAAAAGTATTCATACCCCTTGGAATTTTCCACATTTTGTCATGTTACAACCAAAAACGTAAATGTATTTTATTAGGATTTTATATGATGGACCGACACAAAGTGGCATATACTTGTGAAGTGGAAGGAAATTGATGAATGGTTTTCAACATTTTTTACAAATAAATATCTGAAAAGTGTAGCGTGTATTTGTATTCAGCCCCCTTTACTCTGATACCCCTAACTAAAATCTAGTGTAATCAATTGCCTTCAGAAGTCACCTAATTAGTAAATAGAGTCCACCTGTGTGTAACTTAATCTCAGTATAAATACAGCTGTTCTGTGAAGCACACAGCATCATGAGGGTCAAGGAACACATCAGACAGGTCGGGAATAAAGTTATGGAGAAGTGTAAAGCAGGGTTAGGTTATAAAAAAAATATCCCAAGCTTTGAACATCTCACGGAGCACTGTTCAACCCATCATCGGAAAATGGAAAGAGTATGGAACAACTGCAAACCTACCAAGACATGGGTGTCCACCTAAACTGACACGCTGGGCAAGGAGAGCATTAATCAGAGAAACAGCCAAGAGGGTCATGGTAACTCTGGAGGAGCTGTCCACAGGACAACTATTAGTCGTGCACTCCACAAATCTGGCCTTTATGGAAGAGTGTCAAGAAGAAAGCCATTGTTAAAAGAAAGCCATAAGAAGTCCTGTTCGCAGTTTGCAAGAAGCCATGTGGGGGACACAGCAAGCATGTGGAAGAAGGTGCTCTGGTCAGATGAGACCAAAATTGAACTTTTTTTGGCCTAAAAGCAAAACGCTATGTGTGGCGGAAAACTAAGACTGCACATCACCCTGAACACACCATCCCCACTGTGAAACATGGTGGTGGCAGCATTATGTTGTGGGGATGCTTTTCTTCAGCACGGACAGGGAAGCTGGTCAGAGTTGATGGGAAAATGGATGGAGCAATCTTAGAGGAAAACCTGTTAGAGTCTGCAAAAGACTTGAGACTGGGGTGTAGGTTCAGCAGGACCCTAAACATAAAGCCAGAGCTACAATGGAATGGTTTAGATCAACGTATATTCATGTGTTAGAATGGCCCAGTCAAAGTCCAGACCTAAATCCAATTGAGAATCTGTGGCAATACTTTAAAATTGCTATTCACAGACGCTCTCCATCCAATCTGACAGAGCTTGAGCTATTTTGCAAAGAAGAATTGGCAAACATTTCACTCACTAGATGTACAAAGCTGGTAGAGACATCCCCAAAAAGACTTGCAGCTGTAATTGCAGTGAAAAGTGGTTATATAAAGTATATGAGTCATCAGGGGGGCTAATACGCGCCACACTTTTCAGATATTTAATTGTAAAAAATTTGGAAAACCATTGTGGGAGATTAGCTCATGGGGATCACTCTTCAGAATAAATAATTCAGCATGGAGTTCAGTTTCTTTAAAATCTGGCGGTTTGCCAGGTTTTATTATTACAGGTTTGCAAGCTCAAAACACATAAAAGAACAGAAAACAAAACCTCGCCGTCTGGCACTAAACTAAACAAATCAGGTTCCTCTTTATACAGTGTGGGGCTGACCCCGACACCCACAAAAAATAAGCACAGTGCAAACCTTGTTCTTTGAGTCCAAATTAGCACACAGAGCTTACTCAGCTTTGTCACACTGAGATTCAAGATAGAGCTCTCCTCTGCTCTCTTGCTGGACATTAAATGCAGGTGGAGAGGTGTTTGAGTGGACCAGAAAGTCTGGGCAGGAACCAGCTCTGCCACGGTGGCTGGCAAAACCCGGGTCGGACTCTCGCTAGTCGCCTCAAAACGATAGCATGCGAGGCGACAAGTATCGCCCGTCCATTGTGGCGCCTTGCATAACGTCACATATTCCCCCCCGCTCAAGCCCCTCGGGCGGAGCAACTGTCCCGACTATGCAGTGGGCCTGGGAAAGACCATCTGTGTTATTTTGGAGCCTTCCCGTCCGGTGTTCCACTGAGAACCTAAATGGCTGTAGGGCCAGGAACCACCTAGTCACCCGGCTATTTTTCTCACGGTTGTTACACATCCACTTACGGGGGGGCATGGTCGGTGAGTAGCCTGAATGACCTTCCCAGCAGGAAGTATTTTAGGGCCTCTAAGGCCCACTTGATAGCCAGGCACTCCTTTTCCACAATGGCATAATTCCTTTCATGTCTATTAAGGTTCCTGCTTATGTAGACGATCGGGTGCTCCTCACCGTCTCTGATCTGGGACAGAACAGCACTTAGTCCCACCTCAGAGGCATCGGTTTGAACCACAAACTACTTTGTGAAGTCTGGGGTCACGAGCACCGGCTGTACGCAAAGGGTTTGCTTCAACTTCTGGAATGCCTTCTTGGTTTCAGGATTCCACTTAATCATTCCCGACCCTCTACCCTTCGTCAGATTGGTCAGAGGGACCGCAATGGTGGCAAAGCGGGGGATGGAGCACCGGTAATACCCGGTAATCCCCAGGAAGGCACAAACCTGTTTCTTGTTCACCGGTTGGGGCCACTTTTGAATGGCCTCGATCTTATTGGTCTGAGGCCTAATCAGACCCCGACCAATAACATAGCTAAGGTATTTGGCCTCCTCTAGACCTATGGCACACTTTTTTGGGTTGGCTGTTAAACCTGCTACCCTCAGCGAATCTACCACTGCCTGCACCCGAGGCACATGTGATTCCCAATCTGGGCTGTGGATGACCACATCATCCAGATAGGCCACTGTATAGAGCATATGTGGCCTCAAAGTTTTGTCCATCATCCTCTGAAATGACGCAGGGGCCTCATGCAGACCAAACGGCATTCGTGATGATGTCATGTTGTAGTACAGTGGTCAGTCCGGGTAGGGAAGAAAAAAAAGTCTCTCTTTTTACTGATAAATTCCTTAACGTTTTGTTGTATCAGTGTCAAGGACTCGGTTATGGGGACATCCGGGGTCAGGGGTAACCTGTCCTTTTGGGGAGTGGGCACCGCTAATAAACTCTCTCTGTCTGTCCTTCCATGGTTTTAAGAGATTAACATGGTAAATCTGCTCCGGTTTCCTTTTCCCAGGCTGGCAAACTTTGTAGTTTACTTCCCCTACTCTTTCCTTAAACTCAAAGGGACCCTGCCACTTTGCCAGGATTTTACTTTCAACCATGGGGACTAGCACCAGCACTCTGTCTCCAAGGTTGAAAGTATGGGTTTTGGCACCCCGACTGTAAACCCTTCTCTGAACCTCCTGGGCTTGCTCCATATGCTCTTGTACAAGGGGCAGGACAGCTGTGATTTGATCCTGCATCAAGGAGCTGTGCTCTATGATGCTTCTATATGGGGTGGCCTCTCCTTCCCACGTCTCTTTTGCGACATCTAGCAGGCCCCTGGGATGTCTACTATACAAGAGTTCAAAGGGGGAATACCCCATAGATGCCTGCAGAATCTCTCGTATGGCAAACATGAGGTACGGCAGCAAAAAATCCCAATTTTGCCCATCTTTATTCACCACCTTTTTAGCATACTCTTGAGGGCCTTGTTAACCCTTTCCACCAGACAATCAGTTTGGGGGTGGTAAACAGAGGTACGGAGATGGGAGACGGGGTACCCTGATCCGTCAAGATTTCTTTAGGGATCCCCACCCGACTAAACACCTGGACCAAGTTCCTTGTCGATAGTCTTAGAGGAGGTATTTGACAAGGGTATGGCCTCAGTATAGCGGGTCGCATAGTCCAGGATCACCAGGATGCACTGGTGTCCCCGGGCAGATTTTACTACTGGTCCCACAAGATCCATGCCAATTTGCTCAAATACTACTTAAATTATGGGAAGTGGGACAGGGGGGCTACGAAAATGGGGTGACGGGGCTGTCATTTGACACTCAGGGCATGATTCACAGTATTCTTTAATGACTGCATACAACCCAGCCCAGAAGAATCTCTGGGTTATTCTCTCCCTGGTTTTCTCTATACCCAGATGTCCCCTCATTACATGCCCATGGGCTAGATCTAGCACCATCCTGCGGAAGGGTTTGGGAACCACTAGCTGTTCCACTTCATCCTTCCCGTGTTTCACCACCTGATAGAACAAATTATTTTTAAGAGCCATGTAGGGAAAAGACACTTAGGTTCCACGGGTTCCCCATCCATCACTTTCACATTTTCTCTGGCTCTGAGGAGAGTGATATCCTGTAGTTGTTCTGTACAGAAGTCCTTTCTCCGGACCTCCAAGTTAGGCACTACATTCGGTTCACTCTCACCGTCTGGGTTATTAGCCCCCCCCCGTGAGCTATCTTTCAGATCCTCTGGCTCCCCAGCCAGTACAGGAAAAGGAAGAGGGTCTCCTCCCTCCTTGGTCCTGCCTCCAGTCTCCCCTTCCATTTGGCAAAACGGGTCTGGCGAGAGGTCCCGTGCTTCCGCAGCAGGGGGAGCTATATCCTCCAGACTCCCTGTGCCTTCCCATAGCCTCCAACAATGGGGAAAATCCCTGCCCACTAGGGCGTCATAAAGTAGTGAAGGTACCACCCCCATTAAATGAGTCACACTACCGCTAGGGGTGTCAATCTCAAATAACGCTGTCTGGTAGTCACGAGTGTCCCCATGGATGCAAATGACTCTGACAGTGCTAGGGTGTAACCTTGCAGGGTTTACACAATTGCTTTTTACCAATGTTACCACACTACCCGAGTCAAGCAGTACAGTGACTGGTCTCCCATCAACATAAATCACACACATTTGCTTCTCCATGCGACTTGAACGTGATGCTGTATATGCAACCTGTGCAAAAAGAGTAAGACGTTTATTCACATAAGTATAATCGCATTGCATGGGTTCATCATTCAGGGGGCAATTGGCAGCAATATGGCCCAATACATGGCATCGGTAGTACGGTATGTGTTCTATACCCAGTCCTCTCAAGGGTCCCCAAGACCTTCCTGGCCTTTTTGGCCAGTCTCCAGATCTAGAGCCCATAGTCTCTTTAGCCATAGCAGTCTTATCAAACTTCCCCACGCCCTTGACCTCTGGAACAGTCTTATCGGGTCCACCAGGCGATCTTTCACCCCAAGATCCATTGGAGTGGGGTGCAACAAGTCCTCAGCAGCAGTGTATCTCTCCACGAGGTCCACCAATTGGTTGGCAGTTTTGGGGTCCCCATGACTGACCCACTTCCTCAAAGCAGCAGGGAGCGCACGCAGATACCGGTCCATGAACACACGCTCCACAACCTGGGGCCTGGCAAGATTTCAGGTTGCAAGCACTTCCTCGTGAGATATATCAGATCAATATCTTGTCCATGCAGTAGGACCACTGATGCACCCGCTGAGCCCGGACGGCCATGGTGACCCCCAGGCGTGTGAGTATCTCCATCTTTAGAGTCTCATAGTCCTGGGCCTTTACTGGTTCCAAATCAAAGTAGGCCTTTTGGGATTCACCTGTCAGGAAAGGTGCTAACAGTCCCGCCCACTGCTCTTTAGGCCATCCTTCGTGATCAGCGACTCTTTCAAAGGTCATGAGGTACACCTCCACGTCATCTGCAGGTGTCATCTTTTGCAGGTGGTAGCTGGCACGTACCATCTTTTGTTCCGCTGGCACAGGACTTGCGGACCCCTTCTTTAATTCCACCAGGGCCTCTGCAAACTGGCGGTTCATCTCCTGTTGAGCCGCATGTTGTACTGCAGTGGCCTCTGCGATTTGGCGGTTGGTTTCCCGCTGCTGGCGATTGCTCTCTTGTTGGGCCGCAGTGGCCTGTAACAGGGCTTTTATTACATCCTTCATCTTCCAGGAAGATGCCCGCTGAGTCCACCATGTGTGGGAGATTAGCTCATGGGGATCAATCTTCAGAAGTAATCATTCAGAATGGAGTTCAGTTTCTGTAAAATCTGGCGGCTTCCACATTTGTACTTATGCAGAAAATCTGGAGTAAGGCCCGTCAGTTGCAAGACATACAGGGATTTACCAGGTATAGTCCCATATGGGACAATAAGCTTTACCCAGAACTACAAAAGTTGGCTGATGGGCCCAGGTGGAGACAGTACAGGGTGGACCGCCTGCCCCAGATATTTGTGAATGGTACCCTACAACCATTCTCAGACATGAGGGCCACCTTCAGACTCCAGCAATCTATGTGGCTCCAATACCTAAAACTACAGCATGCAGTTCGGGCTCAAGCTGAAAATGTAGCATGAGTAAACTCCCACTCCCCGGTGTTTAATTACGTAGTCGAGGAGTCACACTTTAAAGGATTCATATCCAGATGTTACTATATGCTACTAAACACTTTCCTAGAGGGGTTCCCCTAGATGGTAGTAGATAAATGGAAGGCGGATGTGGGACAATTAGATGATGAGCAGTGGGAAGAGGTGTTGCAGGCGGTGCCATTGTGCTCACTTAGTCTATCACAAACGCCTGACACAGCTGTATATTATACTAAGGGTTCACTTAACGCCACCCAGGCTCTTTAAAATGGGACTGAGAGATGACCCGCATTACTCTAGGTGCTATAGAGACCACGAAGACCTGATTCACCTCCTTTGGAGGTGTCCAAAATTACATAACTATTGGCTTGGCGTAACACTATTAACAGAGTCTTTGGGGTCACAATCCTGCTCGACCCTAAACCAGCTATTCTGGGTATCCTCGATTATCTCCCTATTGATGACATCCCAAGACAGGCCATTGGTAGGGCACTCTTTCAGGCACGTAATCTGATATTAAACCATTGAAAGGATACCAATCCCCCCTCTCTAAAGGAATGGATTACTCGAATGGGAGATATGCTCCCATTGGAGAAATACATTTTTCAACACAGAAACTGTGCGAGCAAGTTTTACACATTGTGAGCCCGTGGTTAGACACCTCAGGGTTGACGCCAAGGGAGCTGACTCTGGACCGTCTATTAGTGTAGGACACGGGCGATTGGGGGCCGTGCAGGGTCAAAATGGGCGAATGCCCAATATAAGCGGGAATAAAGCTCTTGCACTAAAGTTTGATTAAGGTGTAATGTTCTGTCTTTTCTTTTATTATTATTTCTCTTTTTTTGTATTTGTATATGTTCTAGATTCACTGACATATGCTCCTTATATGGACTATGGAATGTATTTTCAGTGTACTGTTTCAGTGTTTTAATGTGAGTCCAAATAAAGCCTTTTCTGATTAAAAAAAATATATATATATGGCGACTTGCCAGGTTTTATTATTACAGGTTTGCAAGCTCAAAACACATAAAAGAACAGAAAACAAAACATCGCTGTCCGGCACTAAATTAAACAAATCAGGTTCCTCTTTTCCTGGTCATTAAATGCAGGTGGAGAGGGGTTTGAGTGGACCAGAAAGTCCGGGCTGGAACCAGCTCTGCCACGGTGGCTGGCAAAACCCGGGTCGGACTCTCGCTAGTCGCCTTAAAAAGATGATCGCATGCAAGGCGACAAGTATCGCTCATCCATTGCGGCACCTCGCATAATGTCACACCATTTATCATTTACCTTCCACCTCACAATTATGTGCCACTTTGTGTCAGTCTATCACATAAAATCCCAATAAAATAAATTTACGTTTTTTGGTTGTAACATGACAAAATGTGGAAAATTTCAAGGGGTATGAATATTTTTTAAGGCACTGTATGTTGTCAGCATCTGTCAATGCAGAGCTGGGAACTGCTACTATGTGCACAAAGGACGATTCTTTGATTTGCACAAAACCACTAAAAACTAATTCATAGTAACAATATTGTTATACATGGTGGCAATAATATCACTATGGAGCCACTGACAGCACTCCTGATGCAGAGTAGGAACCAGCTGAACCTTGTTGGTTTTTCAGGTAGCTGCCCTTCCACTATTATCTGTGAATATCGCAGGTCTGTCACTCCAGCTTTACCCCTCAATGGCAGCACTTGAGGTAGGACACCCTTACTACCTCTGGGTTGGCTTAGCCCAGGCATCCTCAAACTACGGCCCTCCAGCTGTTGCAGAACTGCACATCCCATGAGGCATTGTAAAACTCTGACATTTACAGACATGACTAGGCACAATGGGAATTGTAGTTCCTGAACAACTGGAGGGCCATAGTTTGAGGACCCCTGGCTTAGCCTGACCATGCACTGTACAGCTGGCCAAGGTACTCTAGGTACCAGTTAGAGGTTACTGCATAATAAAGAATTAAACTGTGAGTGTTTCTATGCATGTTGTGCCTCATGATGAATGTATTATTTGACTAGCTGGTACACTACCCCTCAGATTGACCAGATAGTGGTGTTTGCTGTAGTGTCAAAATGATCCTGCCAAAATAAAAAAACATTTCCTAGTTACCTTTTTCTTTTTTTTATTAATACAAATCCTTTGTTTATAAAAATCAGCTTTGCAATTCCATAAAAAATAGACAATTTTGTTCCAGTTGTTCTAACATAGTATCAGACAGAGAGCAGAGAGTTATAAAGCATTACAACCAGAATCATATAGTTGAGCCAACGTATATCAAGCATTTAAATCACATATCATGGTAACCAAACTTTGCTCAAAGCGAGCAATTGCCACCTCTCAAATTTTAATAGAAGAAACGCTGTCGGATTTTCCTTAAGAGTCACAACGGTGATTGTTTAACTGTCTGTTTGACCATAGCCCAGAAATTTCTCCAAAAAATGTGGAGTAAGGTCCCCTCAGATTTCAAACAGCATGAACAAGTACTAGGTACATGGGGAAACATGCCGTTTAAAACCACAGGCATCCTGTACCATCTTGTAAGGAGATTGTATCCCCTTGGTACCTACTTGCCAAGGATGCCTTTTAAGCAAAAAGTAAAATCCTGTCCTATGATTGAGAAAAGGTTGTGTTCAGATATATTTCACACTGTTGTAGGAAAGAGAGGTCCTGTGGAACTCCCATAGAAATGAATGAGGCATGTAGTTACCTTTTTACCCCTAAATTTACCAAAACGGTCAAAATATGGAAGTCTTAAATTGACAGGTTGTTCCTGAAAAAAGGCTTAGTCTGGTCATAGATAGACTTTAATAAGTGGATCAGATTTAGTTTCCCTTTATGGGTTAACTGTATATACAATGTATTATGTCTGGTCTTTCCTTACCATCCTAATTAAACATATCTATTAATATACATACCTATGATGCTGTGATACTACGATCAGGCTCCTGGTGGCCTAACTGTGTCGTTGGTGTACATATTTAATGCACATTAATAATCGTCATAAAGAATAATAGCCATCTGGTCTCTAGCTTTGCCCTTGAGATGGCCATTATTCTCTATAGGCTATGGATTGTGCATTAGCCATCGTGAGCAGTGCAGGGCTTAGAGCTCATCTGAGGTCATATTGTAAACAGACAGGTTAAATTAGAGGAGTCGGGGAAGGCGAGTTATATTTTTAATGTAAAGTTATTCTTTATGTGACAAGGTATGGTTGCAGATTGAAGAGATGTTTTCTAGCATGCGGAAGAATCTGTGTGGGATAGAGACTTGGACTGTGCAGCCAAATGGTCTGTAGATTAGGCAGACGGAGTGCAAAATACTAGTATAAATTTATACTTTCTGACCCCTAGACCAACTGTTTAGTACATGCCCCAGTCAACTGGTGAGTCTTAGTATTACACTAACAAGTTGGGACATCATAGCTATACATGACACTCTGAGGCAAGGCATTTAAACTCTGTGCTGGTACACCTAGAATTGATAACTAGAAGATAGAAGAGTAGAACAAACTGCACAAAAATAACCCAAAAATGTGCAAGGACCCAACCAGATTGTAATGGCAGGCAGGTTGGCAGTCTAGAACTTTTCTTTGTTCACAGAAATGTGATACCAACAGCCAGTCACATCATTTCTGAGGCATCTTGCTCTGCCTTTAGCAAGCCTGCCAACCAGGGTCATGGCCTACGTTGCCTTTGCAGAATTCCAGCCCTCGTGCACCTAAGGCCGGGTTCACATATGTGCAGCCGTGGGTTTGTGCCTGGGGTCCAGTACCTGTCTGTTCATTGGTTCAGGTGTGATTCAGTTCCGAATTTTCGCCTAAATTGCACCTGAACCGGACCCAAAGACATTGAGAGCCGGTCACACTTGCATGTCATGTGAATTGGATGTGGGTTTCATATGTGTGAACACAGCCTTAGTGTCTGCATATTTTACAGCAGAATGGGTGACAAAGTTACATCCGGCACCTCATCCCTGATTAATAAATGGGAGGCAACATGTTTTTTGTGGAATTTTAACAGTGCCACAAGAGAATAGAGGAAATCAGCTAACAAGTAGTCAGAAACCATCTGATACTAACCAACTGCCCTCAAGAGAACTACATTAAATGCCCTTAGTCCTCCAAAAAAGAAAATGTCACTATACCTGGCCTGTGCAAGTGGGGACATCAATCATAGCGCGGTGGGCTTTGTGTTACTCTTAACCCCCCCCCCCCCAATAGAAATGTATATACATAGAAGGACAAGTACCTGTAATTTTTGGCTCAAAGAATCTCTCTGGTCTTGCAACTCTTTTGCGTGCTCAACTTCTTCCTTCAATCTTTCTATTTCCTAAAAAGACAGAAGACAAAAATGCAAAAAAGATTTCACAATCATTGAAACAGGCAATAATGATGAGCTTGGGCAAGTCACTGCACTTTGGCCATCCTCCAGATATATTAATAAAAACCACTGGGACGAAGCAAACCAGTTTAATTGAGGCATCCCAATATCTCACACAAGAAAACTGTTCAATTCATAAGCTTGATGTGCTGTTCGTTAATTTTTTTCTAATTTGTGTGACGTTTCACCTATATTATTCTATCTAGACAATAATCTTCCTAGAAGGAGCGGCCATTGTTGAGCCCCTTCACCTCACAGACACAGAAGAAGTTGCCCCCCCCTTTTTCTTCTGTGACCCATAGCAAGAATTTACATTAGAAAGATGCATTCTGACTGGATGACCGCAATCTGCTTAATATACTGCAATAAACACCTGAAAGAGGATCTAGCCCTACCTCACCATTTCAAAAATGTAACATGTGGGGCTTTCACTTATCCTAAATATACAATTCATGCTAGTGACCTTTTTTGGGAGTGTAGCAGACACTACAAGCCACACAGCAGTTTATCTAGACCAGTGGTTCTCAACTCCGGTCCTCGGGACCCACTAACAGGCCAGGTTTGCAGGATAACTGAAATACATCACAGGTGATATAATTTGCTGCTCAGTGATTGCAGTATTCTAGTCTGCATCTCCCCAAGGTAATACTTAAAATCTGGCCTGTTGGTGGGTCCCGAGGACAGGAGTTGAGAACCACTGATCTAGACAATTAAGATATGCATAAAACCGTTGTTTGCACTATTTATGTACCAGGATCTGGCTTTGTTAAAAGTGACATTGGGAATAGGCAAAACTAGGAACCAGATTTTACATGGAATTATCAATATTCCCATAAAGGTATTTGCAGTTACAGTGGCAGCAGAAGCAGTGTTGCCAATACAGCGAAGGTATATTTTGTACAACTATGTCTCCTATCAGATATCTAAAACCCTGTCTGCACTGGAAAGCGCCACATCTGAACATGACACAGTCAGCGGCATGTTAAATCTAATCTGTCAAATAATGACCCCATGTATGGGAACCATTGAACAGAAGCAGAACATTTATTACAATTACAGACATGCATTGCTGTTACCATCATCTCTGGCTCTCCCTGTTTATATTCAAATGAACTCTTAACTGCAGGGGGGATTCCAGGCAATAAACATTTTCCCAGTAATGTGCTATAATACTAAGCTAAATGATAACTAAAAGCATAATTTCCATCACCAATTAGCAAAGCAGCTCTTTATGAATTTGCTTAATTTAAAGCAAACTTCACACAATTGTTTACAAAAGTATCCATAAAATATAGTAAACCAAAAAAATATAACAGAATGCTATCTAAAATGTATTTTTTTACATTAGAGTGGGGAAAATTATAAATTCTGCAATTTATTTCTTAATATGTTCCACGCAGAGTTTTCCATTGCAGGATAACTCCCTGTTGGCTGCCTGAGGGTATTCCTTTGCAGCCTTCTTGGTATTTTATAGTACTGGTAATACATAAATTGTTAAGTATTACTGCTGGTGTACCCAAAACATTTGTCTAATTTTTCTGCTTGAAAAAATTGTTACTTCTTGTTCATTATTTTATCATTAAAATAAAGCTGAGTTCAAAATAAGTATATACCGTATATACTCGGGTATAAGTCGAGTTTTTCAGCCCATTTTTTGTGCTCAAAAAGACCCCCCTCGACTTATACCCGAGTCAGTGTCTGTGGTGATGAGTAGTTCACGTTAAACAGAGCTGTGCTGCTTCTAAGAGCCGTTCTGTGCTGTGTAAGTGTGATTAAACACATTGGAATGCAGAGAATGCTGAGAGAGGTGTCAGATTCTCAGCTTGATGTCGGCAGGTGGGCGGGACAAGCTGATCTCCGTGAAGGGCTGCAGCTCTCTCTGCATTCTCAGCATTCTTTGCATACCAATGTGTTTAATCACACTT
>BLSH010000572.1:921845-944397 GCA_018402905.1 Glandirana rugosa
AAGCCGGGGGACTAGACGTACCTCCCGTAGCCTACGTACCCAAGGTCACCCCCTAAAAAAAATTCGGGCACTAATCTCGGTATCCGAGATTATCCGAAGTTTTTAGTTATCTCTTACTTATAAGTGAAACACTGTGACTAAGATGGAGGGCCGGTTAGTCCTTCGTCCAGTACTCTGGACAAAGGGCTAACCTGCTTTCCTCTTCGATGGGATAACCGGCTCCCTTTCTCACTCCTCTACGTGCGGCACTACGGTTCCTCTTCTTCGTCCCCTTCGGTTGGCGGGTAACGGACCTTACAAACGGTAGGGGAGTTTTTTATATGGTGAATGTAAAATATATATATGTAAAGCGCTGCGTAAATTGACGGCGCTATATAAGTACCTAAAATAAAAATTAAAAATAAATAAATGAGTGTTTTATCGATAAAAGTATCTCTAAACTACACCTCCACACTTATTTCATTAACTGGACTCCAGGTGTGCAAACTACTGACTAGCATCCATTGAAGTAATTAGTCTGTGGGTCAGTGGCAGCCGGTGGTATATTTTTTGAGGGGATGGCAAACATTCCAGGCAATGGGCGGTTGGCTTCCCCTGCTTCTTCTCCTTGGCATCACGGCGTGCATCTCCTCACTCTTTCCCTCGGCCAATAGGGTAGCTTCTCCTTTCGTCCAATCGGGAAACAGGTCTCATGACCTGCTTCCTGATTGGCCGGGAGGTAGAATCAGTGTCACAAAGTGAATATTCATTCTCTATTGATTTTTGAAGCCTATTAGAGCCTATGGCTCTAATCACGGGCTTAAAAAAAATCCCCCACTGGAACCCATGCATCCGATGCCCTCCATGCAGATCAGGGGGCCGAAAGCATGGATAAGGCGGGGCGGAGCCCATGCACACCCTATGAACAGGCCGCCACTTCGATGGGTTCACTTACTTTGTCCTCCAGCACTGTAAATGTTTAATATGTGTGTTTAATAAAGACATGAGAAATTAGAATTATTTGTGTGTTATCAGCTTAAGCACATTGTGTTTGTCTATTGTTGTAACTTAGATGAGCATCAGATCACATTTTACTACAAATTACTTATTCAATTTTGAAATTACTTACAGTATATGTGCCTTTTTTCACCTTCTGCATTTCTCTAGGCTGTCTATGTCAGTTTATTTTAGTAGTATTTCAAATTACTGCAGAAAACCAGTTAATGCCAAATGCCAAAGGGTCACATACTTTTTCTTGCTACTGTAGATAGTCAATAAAGGAGGCATGCTCCCTGTAATTAGCACTGTAGTTTACATGTTAACAGGAAACTATTTCTACTGACCAACTTTAGTTTAATCATGAGGAATATGATAAACCAACAAAATTAAAATATATTTGGGAAAAAAATAATACAAAAAAGTTCTATTGGACTTGAACCACTTTTACGAATCCTGCATTACTCCAACTACACTTTCAGCAGCTTGTTTCAGGTTTCTACAATACTGTTTGGTACTACACTTGCTGGGATCCTTGGTCCTCTAGAAATACAGAAGATGGAGACCATGCCACCCATGACTGATGTCTGGTCTCTTGACTACTACACTTCTCTCCCTTTGGAATCTGTTATCTGCTCCCTCCCACCTTCTAAACATCTCAAAATAATTATTTTATCTCTTCAACCGTTTTCTTGTTATTACGGACCTCAGGGGATACCTTGGCTAGGCTTCGCTCTTTCTTCCCCATCTTCTATTTTGCTTTTGAAATTACTTATCATGTGCCTTGTTTTCCCTTTCTGTATTTCTCCTGACTGTGTATGTCAGTTTAATTTAGTAGTGTTCCCATGCACAAAAAAAGTATTGTCTGCACCCATATTATTGTATACTGGCATACTGGCGTTGCCTTTGTGCTAATATGCCACTTTATTGTTCACATACATCTGTGATTGTTGCCGATTTCCCTACATTAAACATGATAAGTCATAGTAAATAAATTTATATATATATATACACATCTGTCAAGCCACAACCTTTTCCCTTTACTGCTTGTTCTGTTGAAAGTAGGAAGTAAAAAGGAATCTCTATTTCCCTTCTGATCCTGGTCTAATGACAACTTAACATGTTAAATTTCCCCTGAATTTCAGTCCTGGTGACAATGGTCATCCTTACAAAAAAAAACTCATAGGGTTGGTAACCCATCCAAACTTTATTCAAAAACTCGTATGAAGAGAGGAAAGTGTTCACCCGTGATAGATAAACAAACGTGACCAATCCAAGTGTTCTATATCACCATTACCGAGTGCAGTGCAAACTCACTAGATGGTGCATGCATCCAACAATCCAGACAGTTAATTTAGTTCAATATCCTCGGGTGAACACTTTCCTCTCTTCGTACGAGTGTTGGCATACTGCACTATGTTGTGTTTTTTTCTCCCCCCTTGGTAACATCTGTGGATACGACGAGGAGGGGTTATCCTGGGAGGTTTCACATTTTGTGGATGATAAAGCGCATTTGCTGTCCTCTTAATTGCAGCAGCATTAACATATGGTGAGTGGCCACTTCGTTTACTTCCACAGTTATATTATTCTTCTGTCATTTTGGAGGATTTGAAGTTGAAGTTTATGGACTATGTACACATTTTTTGTTTCACTTTTTATGGACACGTTCATATTTTGATTAATTCACATGTTATGAGCACTGCAATTTTTGATACTATTTGCACTAAGATTTTGTGATTTCCTTTTTGCTGGCTGCTTTTTACACTCATTTAGCACTGATCTTTTTTCACTTGTTGTTTTCTATTGCTATGGTCCTTTGTTTGGAGGCCCCTGCTATAGCCCATTATTTTCAAAGTTCAACAAGCTGTACATCCAGAGAATAATATTCTTTGTTATGGTTGGTCAAACAACAGTAACTGTTGACCTTGTGTACATGCTCTATGTATTCATGTACATCAGCATGGTTGATTTGGTTATCTGCGATATCATCCCAGATAGCAAGGCTAACTTACCACAAATTAGTGGCAGTTTCTAATTATAAGTCTTATTAACTTGCTGCACACTTTCACTGGCAAGTTGTACACTTGCAGAGCACTTGAAGCACAGGTTCTAGTTGACACTTTTACAATTTGAAGCAATTTGGTATGGCAAGTCTTTAGCAAGAGCAAAGTTGCGGGGGTGAGTCTACAGCAAGAGCTCTGCAAGTCTACAGCATGAAAATTCACCACAGTGACCCCTGTGGTGGGATGACTATTGCACAAAATCACTGAACCAGAACTTGCAAAATGTTTGCAAAGAAAGTTGACCTGGAGTCATGCGATGCAGGCTTGCTGCAATTGTGCAACAAACTTGTGAAGCTTGGCAAGTCTAGCAATAGCTAGATAGCAAGTCATTTTTAAACTTGCAGCACAATTGCTTGCTATCTGGAATGTAAGTGTGCATAATAAGGTACTTGCACACGGGTCATAATGAGATTATGACCATCTACATGGGATCTTGCTGGCAGAAAAGCTTCTGCAAAATAAAAACCAAACACACCAAATGGTCTGTAAAGTGCTTGCATTTGTATATGTATAAACGCGTATGCATCTGTGCAACATTTAGATGCGTAAAATTTGAAACGCGTAAATTACTGACCTCGCATGCAAATTTTACTATTTCAGTTTTGGGGATCTGAACATAGCACCTGTTTGCTGATATGCACCAAGTGAATGGACCCAAAGAAAACAATAGAACCATATTCAGATCCATAAAAAAAACGCTCTGCCGATAGAGAAGCTGTTTTTTTTGGCTATATGCATAAACCTTAAATTAAAGTGACCACTGAGAGTATATTTCTGACAGCGCTGAGAGACACAGAGGAGGGTATTTACAAAAAAAATTGCATAGCTGTTCATCCATAAAAATTGCATGAAAATTTGTTCAGTGGCATAGGACAAAATCTAATGTTTTCTGCAGATCGAATATGTGAATGGAGAAAGTACCACGTTATGGCCACTAGATGAAGCTGAGGAGCATACTTATTTTCTATGATAGTCAGCCCCTACTCACACATTCGATTTGCAAAGAATATAGCCTGAAAACATTTCATTTTGCACCATTTACACAGAATGAATTTATATGCCGCTTCCATGGATGAACAGTTATGCAATTTTTTTTATAAATACACCCCAAGTATCTGAATGAGAAGCTGTGATTAGATACAGCGCTAACTATGCCAGAGAAACATTTTTGGAACTGCAACTTGAGACTCTAATATACTGTAAATGTGGCTGGCATAGGCTACTTGCATCATCTGAAAGTGAGATTTTACTTTAGTAAATACTAATAGGATATGGCTGACCCAGCAGCTCCTAAGACATGTTTCAAACATTCTATATAAACACAGTGGTTACAATAGCGAATGAAAGATCACAGAGGTTTAACTGATTCTCTAATTCAAGATACATTTTGACTATAATGTAAATGAAGTGATTAAAGCTTCTATAACAACACAAGCACTCATTGAAATTAGGGTTCCCAAAAATAAAACGCAAACGCTTCCCAGGCAGCCCTGTTTCACATACTCATAGCTCTCCTGATTAATTTAATGGCGTACATCAATGCTATTTCACGCTGTTAGACCATAAACCCAGCTGAACGATCTTCACTCCATGTTGGAAATTATCATTAGAATTAATGCGAGTCATTAAAGAAGCGCCTTCATTATCTGCACGTCGGATCACAATTCACTGCCAAAGGCTATGAAAGCAGTTTTATTTTCTGCAAAGTAGGTCAGTTATGAAAAATAAAGCCCATTAGTTTCACCATATGGAGTATTATTTGGCATTGGAGATAAGCATACAATTATTTAAGCTCACCAAAATAAAAAAAAAGATAAACAGCAAAAGCTTATAAGGACCAGAGATTGTTGAATATATTGGTGTCATTCGGCTTAAGAAACAAACATTCTACTTACTTTTAAGAGCAAGAGAGTTTGAAATAAAATATCTAAGTGAAATTTATTGGACCTACATTGTGGAGTTTTGGACCCAGTACTCTTTTTGCACTCTTATTGACAGCCGCAAACGTGAAGCATTTCTTTTATTTTTATTTTTTTGTTCATTTTATTGGATAACTGGTTCCAGAAACCTGTCCAGTCCTGCCTTTGACCTGAATCCATAGTGGGCAAACTTACCAACCTTGGTTAGCAAGCCAATATGGACTGTAAGAAGGATAATCTAAGCCTAATATGCCAGTCGTAGATGTGACAATTTTGGAAATTGTTCAACTTTCAGTAAAAAAACCAAAAAACTCGGATTTGAAAGATTCGGAGGAATCTACAACCTACTGAGTTAAAAATGTCCTGATTCTGATAGACCTAATGATCAATATTGAGGTGGAAGTTGGTCAAAACCCCAGAAATGGAAGTTAAACAATAAGTTAATTTGTTGGACCTTAAGGCCCCTTTCACACGGAGTGGATCCACTAGGCGGGCTCCGCCAGCTCGACAGGGATCGTTCTGTTGATCTCTGTTGAGCCGGCGGATGACTGGTCTGTCTCTGCTCGCTGTGTAGGGAGGGACCTGTCAGATCCCTGTTGTATGGGGAAGATGGGATGAAAACGGACTGAATGTTCATTTTCATCCGACCCCATCCAATCCGCTGGATGGTTGGTGAACGTATGGCCATCCATCTGTTTTTAGCGGATCTTGACGGATCGGATGGCAGACGGGTGTCAGCGGACACATTTCCACTGACATCCGCCTGCCCATACAAGTCAATGGGTGGCCGAGCGGATGAAAGGGGCTTAAGAGCTGGCTACTTTGTACATGTATGGATTGTTAACATTCTCCTGAGGAAGTAAATGTTCATGAAACACATCAAGAGAAAATTACAAGTCTATGGAAAATTTGAATCACCAAAAATAATAATATGTGAAACAATGATAATTGTAACATTAGCTGGACCCGAAAAAACAATGAATTGGTTTATATTGTTAAACTAATGTTAACAAATATGAATATGAAAAAAATTACCAGCTGGGATATGTGGTTTTAATATGTATAATTATTTTATGATGAAATTAACGTTATGAGATTTTAGATTCTTTTTGCACTTTATATTGAATATTATGTGCCATTCAGTACTTTGTTTGCAAAGACAGGAACCCCTTCTCACATGAGGACAAGGACTCCTTCTTCTCTGGGGATGGGAACCCCATCCCCCCTTGGGACAGGAACCCCATCTCCCCTCGGGACGGGGCCCCTATCTCCCCCAAGAGCAGGAACCCCATTTTCCTTAGGGACAGGAACCCCATCTTCAGACCATGCTGGCTGGCAGGGCTGGCATCAGCCACCCTAGTGTGTCAGGATGGGGGAGGGGGCAGTAAAATTCGAATCCCCAGCACATGCTCCCTTGCTGACCGCTGCCATAGATAAAGTATTTTTTTTTTTCATTCAACTAGCGGGTTGAAGGAGAAAGAAATTACTTGATTCCCTAATCCACACACTAGATATGGATGGGGGAATCCTCCTTGCTGAACTATTGTATTCTGAAACGGAGAGTTCCCTGCTGTTAGAATACACAGATCAGTTTAGATCAACTTCCCTGCTCATACATGGATAAAAATTTTCCAGTCCCTGCTGATCAATGTATGGCCAGCTTTACTGTCCAGATCACTAGGAAGATAAAAGGAAAGAAAGCCTAAAAAAAAAAAACTAAAGCATCCATCACATCTGATAATTGGTAAGGTAATATAATAAATGGGTTTAATATAGCATTAAAAGAGAAGTATGGGATTTTTTTTTTTTTAGAATCATACTTACCTAGGTGGATGCAGCATCGTTCCAATGCTGCATCTGTCCCCTGCCAGTTCTAAGACTGAGAACCTGCAATCAAACACCGCTGATCGCTCGGTTCTCAGAGCTCCCTGAGCAGAGAGCTGGTGACTGTCAGTCACCTCTGTCTGCTCTGCCCCCCCCCCCCCCCGTTCACTGAAGTGCTGGGCTGTGGAGGGGGTGGGAGCAGCCAGCTCAGGCTCTCAGCGACTCGCTAAGAGGCTGAGCCGGTCCAGGCATGTGAGCGGATCCCGACCATATAGTCGTGATCTTTTCCAAGCCTGGTCTGTGATGTCAGCCAACAGCAGGCTTCAGCCTACTGTCTGCTCAAAATGGGTCACAGGACTGCAGAATGAGCTGCACTCCGGTGATCCACAGGAGAAGTACAGCCAAATGAGATTTGGCTGTACTTGTCCTTAAGGTTTACAAGTTTTGTCATTTATTTCCAGAAATTACTGCAGAAATGCTTTTACATTTGATCATATTATACATTAAAACCCAACTCCAGCCAAAACATTGTATATTGTTTTGGAGAGAGGTGGGAAGGGTTAAAGCTTCTATTACTGTCCTTCTGGAGAGATTTCCCCTCACTTTCTCTCAAGACATCTTTCCAACAGAGACACAAAAACAGCTTTATAGATGCTGGAAAGAGACAGAACTTCTAAGGATGTTTTTATTGTTTAGGTAGTGACAACTGCACCCCCTATTTTCTGTGTGGGGAAAATGCAACCAATGGGACAACAGACATAAAATCCTGACAGAATAATAGCTCTTCACCAAACTGAAAAAAGGAGTTAGGAGTTCACCCAAAATGTAATGCAAGAGTAGGTGAAGGTTCAGAACAGTGGCGGCTGGTGCTTCATTTATTGGGGGGGGGGGCGGCAAACAAACCATACCCGCCCGATCGCTTGCTTGCCTGCCCGCCCGCACTTACCCCATCCAGGTCATGGGCACGGTAGCATCTCCTTCCAATCAGGACAAGAAGCGGGTCCTAAGACCAGTTTGGCTGGGAGGAGAAGCAGGACAATAGCGAATGATTGCTTCTCTAATGTCACAAGTGGACCCGCGCCCAACCTTTTTGAAGCCAATTAGAGCTTCGGGCTCTAATCATGTGCTTCAAACAAAAAAAAAAACTCATAGAAATCCATGCGTCGCGGCACCCTGGATTGAGATTTGGGGCGGGCACATGGAGATTAGGGGTGCGGTGCCCCTGCGCCCCTTATGGACCGGCCGCCGCTGGTTCAGAACCTCTCTTGAGTTTTTACTGATGTGTCAAGGTATGCAATGTTTCCTCACTTCCTGATTTGGTGGCTGATCTCAATAACAATGTACTATGCAAATATATATTGTCTGCCCTGAACTATATCACCATTCATAATCTATTAAAGCTGAACTCCAGGCACAAACATTTTAATTTAATTATATTCCTCAATAGCCACAAGGTATAAAAATCCACTTTGTTCGCACCAAATGTGATCGCAAACTCAAAATTTTTCCTTATAAAAGTAGCAATCACATCATCACTGAGCAGAGATGTGGGAAGGACCCAACACACCCACCCATTACAGGCTGCCTACAGGAAACTACAGGAGGGGCACAGACCAGACCAGTCACACTGCACAAGGAGAGAGAACAGCAGTGACTGGTCTTAATTAAGGGAAACTCCTACACAGAGGCAAAGTTTCACACTGGATTACTGTACAGATCTGGAAGAAATACACAAATCATGCTAAGATTTAAGTAAGAATACATGGTTTTTGTATTTAGACAATAATTGCTTATCCAGGAGTCCAGCTTTAAAAGAGAAGTATGGGCTTGTGAAAAAAAACTTTTATAATCACCAAGATGGATGCAGCATCAATCCCCCACTGGCTCTAAGACTGAGAACTGAGTGAACAAAGACCGCTAATGGCTACGTTCTTATTCTTCAGTGAGCAGAGCTCAGCCCCTCAAGCACTCATTGGAGCATTGAGCTGTGGATGGGGTGGGAGCGGCCGGCTCAGGCTCTCAGCAGGTCACTCAGAGGGTGAGCCAGCTGCTGGTCCAGGCATCTGGGTAAGTCCTGACAATATGGTCGGGACCATTTCAGAGCCTGGACCGGCTCTGTGATGTCAGCCGACAGCATCATGGCTCAAATCGGGTCACAGGAGTACAGAACAAACTGTACTCCTGTGATTCCCAGGAGAAGTACAGCCAAATAACTTTGGCTATACTTCTCCTTTAACCTTCCTTGGCCAATTATCACGCAATCAGATACAGAGAGCTGAAAAACACCCCAAAGCATAATGTTGCCCCCCTCCATGTTTGACGGTGGGGATGGTGTTCTTGGGGTCATAGGCAGCATTCCTCCTCCTCCAAACACTGCGAGTTGAGTTGATGCCAAAGAGTTAGATTTTGGTCTCATCTGACCACAACACTTTCACCCATTTCTCCTCTGAATCATTCAGATATTCATTAGCAAGCTTCAGACGGGCCTGTACATGTGCTTTCTTGAGGAAGGAGACCTTGCGGGCACTGCTGGATTTCAGTCCTTCACGGCATAGTGTGTTACCAATAGTTTTATTGGTGACTATGGTCCCAGCTTCCTTGAGATCATTGACAAGATTCTCCTGTGTAGTTCTGGTCTGGGCTGATTCCTCACCATTCTCATGATCATTAAAACTCCACGAGGAGAGATCTGCAGAGAGCCCCAGACCAAGGGAGAGTGACAGTTATTTTATGTTTCTTGCATTTGTGAATAATCTCACCAAATGTTGTCACCCTCTCACCAAGCTGCTTAGTGATGGTCTTGTAGCCCATTTCAGTCTTTTGTAGGTCTTGTCCCTGACATCTTTGGACAGGTCTTTGGTTATGGCCATGGTGGAGAAATTAGAATCTGATTGATTGCTTCTGTGGACAGGTGTCTTTTTTTCAAAATATAATCTTTATTTTGCATTTTCAGAAATAAAGGGGGGTACATAACAAATTGATTATGAAAGTACATATGGTGGAGGTGATCAACCCACGACCTACCATCAGCTGGCGGTATCAAAGATCCCATTGACAAAGGTAGCAATAGACTACATATAAACATCTTACAGTCCTCACAAGTGCGTCAAGTCAAGGCTACTTTGTTCTCTTACTTTAAGACCTTGGTACATTGGGGATCACTCATCAGGAGGTGAACAGGGGAGGGGTATGGGGGAACACATAAACTGGGGAAATACACAAAATGACATGACATATGGGGAAAGGGAATAAAAAGGAGGGGGGGGCAACATAAACTATCAGCACCATTCCACGGGTATTAATAACATCAACAAAGTTACTCTTGTGGTCCACAACATGTACATCCCATTCCAAACAGGGCTCAAATGAGGTCCAGGGCAGTCCCTAGTAGGACAGGGCAGGGCCTCACGGTCCAGTAGTGCCGAGTTGGGAAGCCTGTATAGTTTTAGATTTGTAATGAATCCAGGTGGCCCTAATACCGTAGAATTTATCATGCCTGTCTTTGCAATTTGCCACCCATTCCTCCACAGCCATTATTGTATCAACTAATGAAACCCAGTCCTTCCGGTTGGGGATATGAGATGATTTCCAGTGTATTGGGATTAGTCGTCTGGCCGCATTCAAAAGGTGCCACAGGACTGATTTCCGGTAGTGGCTAAGAGGAATGGTAGGCACGTGCAATAAAAACTCTAGCGGAGAGTCTTTCATTTCGATATCCAGTATTATTTTAATCTGAGCTCTAATGTCCATCCAGAAGGGCCAAAGTCTCAGGCACTCCCACCACATATGTAGGTAGGTACCACAAAGTCCACAGCCCCTTCAGCAGACATCAGAGACAGTAGGATATATCTTGGGCAATGTAGTGGGAACCCTATACCACCTGGACAATATTTTATAACTATTTTCTTGTATCTTAGTGTCCACTGTGCTTTTGTGGGTTAAGGTATATAAATGATCTAGCTGAGTTTCTGTAAACTTATGTCGCAGATCCCTCTCCCATTGGACAGGTGTCTTTTATACAGGTAGCAAACTGCGATTAGGAGCACTCCCTTTAAGTCTCTTACTGTTCAAATAAACCTACCCTTAAAATTATAGACTGATCATTTCTTTGTCAGTGGAAAAACATACAAAATCAGCAGGGGATCATAGCAATGGTGGATTAAAACAACAATCTTGATCCACTTAATTGCTTTTGCAATTAAAAGCTGGTTGAAAATTATTAACAACTTACTGTATGTTTACTATACAGCTGGCCATGCATTTTGAAATCTGATAGAGCAATTTGACATTTGATTAATTTTTTCTTGATTTTACAAAGCAATGGAAGACATAAACTGGTGAAATTGAACCCTGCTGAAAAATTCTGTCACTTTTGATGAAATTGCTGTCGTTTTTTTCTGTTTTTGATTAGATCTTTTATTAAACTGTATCACAGCTGTCAGTTTATTGCCTGGTTTTGATCTCACAATTAACCAAATTTTGGTGGTTGACGAAACTCGTAGGTGGAGGAATACTTTTTATCTCATTACACCTTGTATATGTAAATTTACAAAATCTTTATTTAAATAAAGACTTCATAAAAAGGATCTTTTCAAAAAGTATGAACTATGAATGCTGAAACATTGCAAAGACTTCATGTTTCTATGGAGACACAGTGATCTTTTCATGAGACATTTGCTTAACAAATCCATATCCTATTATTCAAAAGATTTTGCTTCACAATTTATATAGTAATGAAAATTATTTTGAGCTTGTCATCATGGACAACACACTCTTAGAGTACACCACAAAATATCAGAAATTGCGTGTATTTTAAATGAGCTGATTTTATGCATGACTTTATTTTGAACACTTATAATGGCACCCAGCAAATGAGACTTTTGATGTTTGAAAATAGGTTGGGCAAGATGTGAAAGAAGTTGCTATGCCAGCTGTCATATTTTGGGCAGCTACATATTTTCATGACAAAGTAAAGTTGATTGGCCTAGTTCCAAAATGGTTTGTTCACACTACACTCAAACAGTTTATTGCAGCAAAATTTGTTTTTTTTTACCTTATCTTCAATAAACAGCTGGTGCAGCTGATGGGAGCCCAATCATTGCTTGCAAACAGCAGCAAGATGTCCTGCTCTCATCTCAGACACTTCTTATAGAAGTTCTAGAAGTATCTGGATATTTTAAGGACCAAGTTCACCTTTTCATCATCTACATTTATTTGCTGCAAATTTTCATTATTTTATTTATATTTAATACTCTTCAACTACCCCCCCCCCCCTTTGATTCTACAGTTTTTCTTACCCCACCCTAAAATTCTGATAGTTGCAATGTACAATGTACTGAAATATATCCAATATGATAGACTGGATTTAAAATCTATGCCCTTTGTACTGCTTTTATACAAGTCAACTGTATAAGTATTTTAAAGGAAGTCAGCATTATACGGTTTTTACCCACTGATGTCGATTTTGGGCACAATTTCAGCCTAGTAGAGCTTGAAGAAGGACTGTTAAGCTGGCCAAAACCAATAGAATTAGGTAGAAAATGTTTCATTTTTTTGATTTTCTAATGGTTAGTGCAGTCAAATTGATAATTGTTTTTGACAATAGTGATGAGAAACTTTGAGGGATTATCATGGAAATTTTTCTTGAACAAATGAAATTCTAACTGTGAATGCAGTTTTTGTTCAAGAAAAATAGGACAAGGCACAAAACCTGTTTAATCTGGGATTCCAAACAAGTGACAGGTCTGGACAAAATGTTAAAGTAATATTAAATGCGTGAATGTTTTTTTCTAAAATAAAAAAGAGGTTAATACTTACCTTCTCTGTGCAATGGTATTGCACAGAGTGATCCTGAACCTCCTCTTCTGGGGTCCCCTGCCAGCGCTCTCCACTCCTCCTCTTCTTCTTGTGCCCCCATAGCAAATGGCTTGAGCACACATGTGAGCATGCTCCTGAGACAGGCTGTGCGCGTTCATAGACACACACAGTGAGGCTTGGCCCCGCCCCAGCTTCCTCCCCACAGGATTTGATTGAAAGCAGCAGGAACCAATGGCTCCCGCTGCTGCTTCTGTGCCTGTGAGAGCAGGGAAAGAGACAAGTGCTGCTGCTTAAGGGGTACAGCGTTGGATCAAGAGAGAACTTAGGTTAGTATTTAGGAAGGCCAAAAGGTTTTTTTACCTGCATAATCTGTATTAAGGTAAAAAAAAAAACCTTCCACCAGCTGTTCCCCCACCCCCTTCCTAAATACTTACCTGTGTCCTCTCTAAATGCAGCACTAAGCCCCTCTGCAGCAGCATGAGATCAAGAGATGAGTCAGGTAAGTATTTAGGTCATGCATTAAAGTAAAAAACATTTTGTTTTTAGAACCACTTTAGGGGCTTTTGAACAAAATCAGTTGACTCAATGATGGCAAGGTGAAATGTTCTGACAAATAATTTTTCAGAATTTCTGTACGACAGTTAGAACAAAATTCCAATGGTGTATGACCAGCTTTTGCCTTAGCACTGAAAAGCTAAGAACAGGCTTGTAGGCGTTATACCTGTTTTACAGGGAGCAGGTTAAAGGCTGTTTTGGTTAAAGTCTCTAGGACAGGAAGTGAAGGAAAATCTACCCAACAGGACACCAACGACTTAAAAAAACCAACACGGGTTTAACCTCCTCGCGCCGCCGCTATAGCCGAATGACGGCTACAGCGCGGCTCTAAAATGCCGGGAGGACGTCAATAGACGTCCTCCCATTCGGCTCGTGCTGGGCGCGCTCCCGCGGGCGCGAGCGGCACGTGCACGCGCCCGCGGGAGCGTGCCCGCGGGTCAGGCGGACCCGATGTCCGCCGGAGACCCGCGATCTCCTTACAGAGAGGAGGAACGGGGAACCGCCGAAGTAAACACGGCGGTTCCCCGTTCTGTGAGGGGGGCATGCAAGATCTACTGATCCCTGTCACTGGGATCAGTTAGATCTGTCATGCCCCTGTCAACCCCACCCCCCCACAGTTAGAACACACCCAGGGAACATTGTTAACCCCTTCACTGCCCCCTGCAGGTTAACCCCTTCCCTGCCAATGACATTTATACAGTAATCAGTGGACATTTAAATTTCTGATCGCTGTATAAATGTCATTGGTCCCAAAAAAGTGTCAAAAACCTCCGACATGTCCGCCCCGATATCGCAGTACCGATAAAAATCGCAGATCGCCGCCATTACCAGTAAAAAAAAAAAAAAATAATAAAAACGCCATAAATCAATGTCCATAGTTTGCAGACGCTATAACTTTTGCGCAACCCAATCAATAAACACCGATTGCGATTTTTTTAACCAAAAATATGTAGAAGAATATATGTCGGCCAAAACTGATGAATAAATTTGTTTTTTATTTTTTATTTTTGGATATATATTATAGCAAAAAGTAAAAAAATATAGTTTTTTTTTCAAAATTGTTGCTCTTTTTTTGTTTATAGCGGCGATCAGAAATGACGCAGAGGCGATCAAATACCACCAAAAGAAAGCTCTATTTGTGGGAAAAAAAGGACGCCAATTTTGTTTGGGTACAACGTCGCACGACCGCGCAATTGTCATTCAAAGAGCGACAGCGCTGAAAACTGAAAATTGGTCCGGGCAGGAGGGGGGTTTAAGTGCCCAGTAAGGAAGTGGTTAAACAGTCCCTACTCTAATCTAAAATTACAAACACTTAAATAAAGTTTAGGCTTTAGATATATTCCTGCTTAAAGCTGAATTTCAGATATGTTTTTTATTTTTTATTTTTTTTGCATAGTGGTTTGGACTAAACAAGTATATACCATACTGATCCCTGTGGAAGCAAAGAATCACTTTAGTAGCTACAGCTACTACAGTGATTCTTGCTGTATTCTGGATCCCATGCTAAGCAGCTGTTCTGATGCATAGTGAACACATCAAGTTGTTTGCTTGGTACTGGCACCATTCACAGAACACCGTGCATTTTCTCAACAAATGCAAGACCTTTTCTACTTGGATGAAGTGGAGATTGTGTCATTTCTCCATCTCTCCGCCTTGTCCAATCAGAGAATACTTTGCATTCAATGAGAAAATACAAAGCATTCTCTGAATGGCACATATGCTGAGCAAGCGACCCCCTGTGGTTACCACTTAGCACAGAACCCATAAGAGAGCAAGGATCACTGAAATGGCAGTGGCTACTAAAGTGATTCTTCACTTTCACAGGGATGTAACTATGCAAAAAGAAAAATAAATTACTAAAATTCAGCTTTATGGGTTAGGGGTTTATTTACTTGTACTTGTAGAACCACATAAGCAATTTGCAACAGAAGATTTCTGGTCAGAGGGGCAAAATAAAAATAAAAATTGGCCTATAAGAAATTCTTTGAGATACGATCCCAATTCCTTACATTGTATCTTTATGTGCATTGAGGATGTCAGTGTCCTTTTTTGGCAGTAACCTTTCTGGAAATTTAAAATTGTAAAGGTAGGTGCTACTTCTACACTCTGTGCTTACAAACCCTAAAAAATGTCTCTTCTGATGACGCCTATTGGTCAGGTCGCTGCTATCACTTCTGGGTCGTCGGTGACGTCACGTTCGCAATCGGTGAAAGGCATGCCGGTTACCTTCAGAGAGTGGCGGTGCAGAGTCCTAATATCACAGTCTATTTTTGCTGGTGCCACTTTTGGCACAATACAATCTAAGTGCATATGTTTGGCTTGTTTTTAATTTGGTGGATTTTAATAAACATATTACACTATCAATATGCTTATATCTGTTTTTGGATTCATGATTCCTAATTGGATGCAAGAGAGGAGCAGTAGAGGAGTGCCTACTATATGCTGAGCTTAATTCGCCTTCCTTGTTCATATAAGCCAAAGGCTGAGCAGGTCTTTATGGCCATATAAGTCTGGTGAGCACTTTATTTTGGAGTGAAGAAGTAAGACACGGTGCATGGGATCATTTCTAACACTTATGGACAACAGAATTGTATACAACTACTTTCACACAGGGGCGGTAGGAGCGGTAGTGGTAAAGCGCATTCGTTTTAGCGGCGCTTTGCCGCTGTTATAGTGGGCCGCTTTTAACCCCCCAGAAGGGGTAAAAAAGCACCCACTTAGTGCTGCATTCAAAGTGCTTTTAAGGCGCTTTGAAAGCGGCGCCCATTCATTTCAATGGCAAGGGCGGTTTAGGAGCGGTGTATACACTGCTCCTGCACCTCCCCAAAGATGCTGCTTGCAAGCACACTGCCCCAGTGTGAAATGCCTGTAAAGTGCCTCCGTGCGAAAGTGGTCTAACAGTTATTATAATGAAAGTGGAAGTGGAAGTCATTCCCCAGGTGTATGGACACTGGCAGAAGAAACTGTATTAGAAAGTATATGGACACTAATAGAAAATAATGTCTTGGTTTATATTGTATTGTTATATTGAAGTGTTTGATATATATTTTATATTTGGTATACTGTATCACATAAAGAGTCATTGGAGGGTTTGTAAGCACAGAGTGTATAAGTAGCGCCTACCTTTACAGTTTTAAATATACATAGTGGTATAATACACTTAAAGGGGCAGCTGCTAATTACATAGAAAGAGGTTTTCAAGATTGGCGCCCTTTTATAATATACTTTTTAACCTTTCTGGAAAACCTCAAACTCTATTGAAAGTTTCAATCTAATTTGGCACAAAAGAGTCTTGTACTGTGCTGGGCATTACTGTGCTGCATAGCACCCTTGTGTATCGGGAATGTTTCACCTAGCTATTTCTGACTTTGTGTCAGACACACAGTATTACAATATCATGTGCTGTAAGTAGATGAAGTTTATCTGTTAACAAAACATTCCATCTCCAAATTAGTAGATGCTGCTATGCATTACTATTTCAACAGCCTGTCAACAGCTACAGCTCTAAATATAGAGCCTCTTTGTCTAGTGATAACCAAAACACCATTGCTGGTAATCAATCCAAATCCAAATCTATCCTGTGCTTCCACTTTCCAATATAAACATTCTTATATATATATATATATATATATACATACACACACACTATATTACCAAAAGTATTAAGATGCCTACCTTTACACGCACATGAATTTTAATGGTATCCCAGTGTTGGTCCATAGGGTTAAATATTGAGTTGGCCCACCCTTTGCAGCTATAACAGCTTCAACTCTTCTGGGAAAGCAGTCCACAACCCCACACCATAACTCCCCCTCCACCTAATGATTTGGACCAGTGCACAAAGCAAGGTCCATAAAGACATGGATGAGCGAGTTTGGGGTGGAAGAACTTGACTGGCCTGCACAGAGTCCTGACCTCAACCCGATAGAACACCTTTGGGAGGAATTAGAGCGGAGACTACAAGCCACTCAGTGCCTGACCTCACAAATGCGCTTCTGGAAGAATGGGCAAACATCCCCATAGACACTCCTAAACATTGTGGACAGCCTTCCTAGGAGAGTTGAAGCTGTTATAGCTGCAAAGGGTGGGCCAACTCAATATTGAACCCTATGGACTACTGAAAACTTCTGGTAATATATATACAGATAGAGAGAGAGAGAGACAGAGAAGCATTATGTTTAATACTTACCTATATTATCTATGGGCTGGCTAATGTTTTCAAAAACATTCTACTTTGAAATGATGGTTCTCTACAGCATCTACTAATACAGCACCATCTGACTCTTATAACCTAGGACTGTTTGAGTTCTTGTATCCTGCATTGTTTGAATTGGGTAACATGGCACTGGTGATGGCTTCCATCAATCTCAATCTTGCTTTTGTCCATATCTCTGTTTTTGGCTGCACAACCTTAACAGTTTCTTTTGGCCTGACATACATAAACATATTAGAGGAAACCTGGTACACACCCATGCAATTGAAATTGAGAATTTAATGAAAATAATTCCTTTTTCAGAAACCACCTAATATTATTACATAATAATATTAATAAAAAATAAACACACGTGAAACGAATTCATGAATTAAGAGATATGGGTAGTGAAAATGATATGCTCAAGTTGTTCTATAAAAGTTGGTCTTGGTCCCACCATTTCCTTCCTGCTGGTCCTCTCTATTGGAAGGTTAAGCTACTGAACACATTAAAGGACCAATAAGAAAGCTCAAAAGATGGGAAATGGTTGGGACAAAAATTAAGACGGTCAACCCTAACAAATCTCTACCATATTTCCTAAAGAAGAAGTAAACTTGCATCTTTATCTTTTACCTATACAGTAAGTAAACCTATAATAAGGCTTACCTATAGGTTGTGCAAATATATCCTAAACTTGCACCGGTTAGGAGATATTTACTGTATATGCAGCCAGTGAAATCACGGGCGGCCGTTTCTTCAGAGCCCTGTGCCGTGAGCAGCGGCTCCTGCGTGCATCTGGCCAGTCACAGAGCCAGAGTGCGCGAACCCGGAAGCAAGACGGGTGAAGCTGGAAGCTGTCTCCTGGGATGACATTGCATCGCTGGAAGGCTTCATTTTAAGGTAATTTTCACATAATATGTTAGTATGCAATTCATACTAGCACATTATGATTTTTTTTTTGTTTTTAAAGTGCAGCGTTTTACAACCACTTTAACATAATGTTTCTGTTTCCCCCAGTAATACTTACCTACAGTATTTCACATTATCGTGATCTTCCTTGCTGCAAGTTCTGCTTTTGATGACTGATAAAGTTGCTCTGTATGCTGGCCTGTGAATGGTCTTGTTGTTGCCCCAATTATCAAGGTCATCACGCCTGAACTATAATACAGGACCAGCATCATCAGAATGGGACATTGGCATTGGTAAAGGTACTGGGCCGCTGTCTGTCATACTGTAGTAAAGTGGTTGAAAACCCTTACATATACCCAGTGAAGTGACTAGCCTCAGGTGATACATAAAGATGAAACAAATCCACCTACATAAATTGTACTTGTTTATCTGCAGCCCTCTTGTCTCTACAGTTTCCAAAACACACAGCTTTCACAGCATCTCTCGGCTCTGCAAAGAAGGGGGCGAGTTCTAAAGTCTCATACTGCAGAGCTCATTGAGCAGAGCTCTGAGCCCTGATTGAAAGAAAGAGACACCCCACCCCCCCTCCTCGCATTACACCAGAACATGCACAGCTGTGGCTGTCAATCACAGGCTATGCTGGAGCTCTCCTCCCTGTCACCAATTATCTCTTGGAGTCAGGAAAAGCTGTCAGAAATGACTCGTGCAGATAACAGAGAAATGAGGCAGCAGAGAGAAATCACATCCAGTGCTTTAGATATAGAGACAAATACACAGTATATAGGAACAAAAAAGCAGCGCCTACTAAGTGCAGCATTAATATAGATTTATTGGGTAAAAACACACACATTCAGATGTTCACTCACAAAAGGAGGTGGATAAAATCGTGGTAGGTAGCAAAAGGGTCATCTGCTGTGTCACCAGAGAAGTGTTTCTGTGTCCCAGTCCGTCCAACAGCTTCCAGACAGGCCGCACTGGTGGTTTCCAGAGCTTCCAGAGGAATCAGTGGTGATCTGCAGTGTGGGCGCAACGTGATGATGTCACTTCTGGGTTCACAACCAGGCTAAACCTGAGGAAGGAGCATGGATGCTCCGAACGCGCGCTCCCCCTGCTGGTTGTGAACCGGGAAGTGACGTCATCACTCTGCGCCCACACTGCAGATCACCACTGAGTCTTTTGGAAACACTGGAAACCACTAGTGTGACCGGCTTGGAAGCTGTTGGACCAACTGGGACACAGAAACACTTCTCTGGTGACACAGCAGATGACCCTTTTGCTACCTACCATGCTTTCATCCCCCTCCTTTTGTGAGTGAACATCTGAATGTGTGTGTTTTTACCCAATAAATCTATATTAATGCTGCATTTAGTAGGCGCTGCTTTCTTGTTCCTATTTGCATTTCAGAGTTCTTCCTAGCTCCTCTCAAGCCTGCAGCCACTAAGGATAGCTGTTTCCATCCTCTGCCATTTCCCATTATAGGGTTATTTTATGGACTTTATTGGACTTTCTCACGATGTGAGCTGTCCATTATGGCCCTTATGTTTTAGTCACTGTTGTAGCTACAGCTTTATAAAGAGAGCACATTGTGTATTGTCTTTTTTAAATACACAGTATAGAAGAATATGCTCTGTTCATATTTTATGTCTGATGCTTACAACCACTTTAAGGTAAGTATTAATGGGTGTTAGAAACATTTTTTTTTTGTATAATCTTTATTTATGAAAATTGAAGTATTCGACATCTGTGAGCATTGCCACCAACCAAGTGGGTGACTTATACATAACATAAAGGTTGAACAGTTGACATGAACGATGTCAAATAAAAGTAAAAGTACATTCAGTAGATTAATAAACAGTAGAAAATTAGAAGAGCACTGGTCGTATAAGAGATTAAACATGTGGCGATGGGGTCATAGCTCGAGTAGTGGCACCGATCCCATCAGAAGCCACTGAAACTGGTCCATGTAACAATAAAAGAGAAAAAGGGGGTGAGTCTCTGCATATCGACCCGGGTGACAGCTCAGGTCAGCCAGAGCCAATAAGGGTGCCAAGGCATTGTAACTGCTCCGGGGGGGGGGGGGGGGTCCGGCCAGCAAACACTCCAGGGGAGGGGGGCAAATATGGAGAAAGTCAAAGATTCGTTGAGAAGGAGGGGGGGATTGAAAGGCAATTTAAAATATTTTGGCTGTAGTTCAACTTCAAGAACCGGTGGCAGCAGACCACTATGCACATATAACACCCGTTATTTTGTGTTTTAATGCACATTAATGCAAAGATGTTGAACCAGCCTTAAGTTTTTCCTACCAAGCCCATATTAACATTTGCTTGGCCAGGGAATCCATCTTGTCCTCAGAGAATAACTGGCCCTTACCAATAATTGCAATCCATTCGTTTCAAACTCTCATTATCTGTCATTTTGTATTGATGATTTAAATCTGATTGTTTTCTGTAATTGCATGATAGAGTTATTTCTTCAACTGTTCTAGATCTGATCCAGCCCTTATCCCAGTTGGATGTAATTGAATATATTTTTACACTGAATATAATGGCCGTCTAAACAAGGTGCAACTTGCCACCTTTAGGAATTTCCCTACCGTAGGCATGTGGTTATATGACCTATCCACATTCCAGGTATATGCTGACCAAGCATGTGTCTTTCTGTATTATGCACAAAAACGTAAACACTTGTAAAGTAATAGATCACTTTTGGTGATCCCACCTAGATTTATATCATTTTGGTCTAATGACATTAGTGTATTCCATGAGTGGGCTACAACAGTGTATTACTAATGTGAAAAAAATGAGTTCCCCAAATGAAACATTAGAAATTGCTGACTGGCTGTGTTTGGCTACTGCACCTTACAGACCATCATTTCTTTTTGTAAATGTTTGTTAATAAACCCAGTAAGGTCTATCCTGAATATTCTGCTTATGTAAAAGCTGAGAGGTTATCCAAGGGAAATGTCCCTTCAAGCCAATGACTGGTGCCTTAGCTCCTCCATAAGAATATAACAAAGCACAAATGATTTTACTTTACTGTTAGCTATCATAGCTTATGTAGGTAGGACTTCTGAAGGGGAACTAGGGGTTGCTTAAAATATTTATATATATATATATATGTATATATATATATATATATTTGTATCACCCAAAAATCAGACTTGGATTATTTTTTTTTGTACAATACATTTTTATTTTATTTTTTTTAAACATATTGAACTTGGACTATTTACTGTCAGCAATACCTTTCCTTCAAATCAGTTGTTCTCCAGTTCTGCTTTTATATTTAAGGCTGAATATAGTTTACAACATACCTATAATAAAGCTAAACCCCAGACAGATATAAAATACTCAAATTAACGTGACTCTGTAGTCATTGATACATTTTTAAATGGAAGCAGTGTAAATGACTGAATGTGACCTGGTATCAATCTCTTGCAATCTGTGTACAGCAGAGCCCAGAGCACACATGAGAGAAGCAGCACAAGGAGCCAATCAGTTGTGCTACAGTGCTCATGTGCAAACAAGCAATATGCTGATATGAGTGGAAAGCAGTGAGAGATAAGATGCTTTCCCTTTACTATCCAGTCACAGGCTCATGGGGGGAAAAGACCTGTAGGAGAGACAAATCAGGTCTCCTACCCTGTTAGACAGAGCTGTTCTGAGTAGAAGAGCTGTGAAAATCTCATGACTGGATGGACAGAAATGTATACCTTTTTTCAGGTAAAATAACTCCCATATACACTTATTTTTATCAATTTATTTAGCTTTTATCATGGAGTTTGGCTTTAAGAATGAATTAAATGTTGCAATGTATCATAACTAGTGTTGAGCGAACCCGGACTGTAACGTTCGGGTCCGTACCGAACTTTCGGGTGTCCGTGGCACGGACCCGGACCCGGACATTTCAAAAATCGTTCGGGTTCGGTCCGGGGTTCTGCTATTTTATTCCACGTGTTGAGAAGCTGCAGGGCAGCCAATCAACAAGCGTTTCACTGGTTTGCCCTTAGAAGCCATCACAGCCATGCCTACTAATGGCATGGCTGTGATTGGCCAGTGCATCATGTGACCCAGCCTCTTTATAAGCTGGAGTCACAGTGCTGCAGTCACATGCTCCTTGGGTTAGTATAGGGAAAGGTAGCTGACGGCGTGAGGGACAGATTTTAGCCATTTTAAGACCTGATCCTGCATCCTGAGATAGATTACTTTACTACTGCTGTCTGTGCTGTTGCTCTGAGGACAGATAGCAGAAATTAGAGATTTCACATACCGCTGCTTTGAGTTGCAGATCAAGCTCTG
>BLSH010000572.1:945729-958764 GCA_018402905.1 Glandirana rugosa
GTAATATATTTTCTACGTCAAGATCCTTCAGTAGAAAGTCTTGAGAATTATGGTGTCATGATTCAACAAAACATCTACAGAAGTACAATAATGTAAGTGAGATGAGAGGTTGAGAAAAGTTGTGGTGGCTGCGAAACGGTCTACAGATTCATCCGAACAAACGAAGTCAAAAATCAAGAAAGAAAGTACAAGTGATTTTCGAACAAACAAGTAATATAGGGTAAATGTTGAAGAACTTTTGAAGGAATCCAACAAAAGTCTGTCGGTGTATCCTACTATTGACTCTGCAATACTAACGTTGTCCGTGCGATCGTTCGGGTTCCGTCCGGACACGGACCCGGACTTTGTCCCGAAGTTCGGACGGACCAGCAGAACCCGAACTTCCAGGTGTTCGCTCAACTCTAATCATAACGTCTCAGTTATCATCCTATGTGGCTGTCTGAAAACAACCTAAGGAAGTTTTCAAGAAGTTGTAAATGGGATATAATGAACAAACAAGCTTTTAGTGAACATGAAAGAAAGAACTAAAAACTGAAGCAAACAAGCCTACTTAGACATCTGGCAAAGCGTCGGTGGTGTTGAAAAGAGTTGGAGAGTAGAGTGAATGTAATAACATGAAGACATCTACAAAACAACTTAGTACTGTGGTATTAAGAGTTCTGAAAGATGACTTCCTAGAACTGCATCTTTTATATAATGGGCTAATTCACCCCCGTCAGAGATACCTAAACAATAAAGAGAACATGTGGTCTTATTAATATCTTTTAGATAAGCATGTGAAAAACACATCAGTTAAATGTAAAATTGTGGGTAAACGTAAACACCTTATTTTTATTTACATTTTGTAATTATATGTGAACATAGGGGCCGCCATGTTTATTCATTACATAAGTAAGTTCTGTACCCCATTATTTTATGCAAAAGGTATGCACAATGGACTGTTTTTCTGGTACTCTTCATTATCTTTACTGATTGGCTCAGGATTGCTAGTTTCTTCAGACTGATATTTATACCTATTAGTATCCTCACACTGGTGCTTTTCAGCAGTCAAAGAATGCTGTTGGACAGAATTGCATTTATATTTGTACCCTGCCCTCTTTTTCTGGGGTGGTCCAACCAACCAACATGATTAGTCCTGCAAAGGTCTACATCAGTGTTTCTCAACCTTTTTTCAGTCAAGGCACCCTTTAAAAGTATACACAATCTCGAGGCACCCCATTCTAAAATGTAAAAAACTAAACAAATTGTTTTTCGTAATGCAGCAACATCCACACACACACACATAGGGCATCCAACGTTAGAGATGATTTATTCTTCCTAAGCAAATACACCTTAGCAGACTGGTACTAACTAGTATTCCAGTGTTTCTTTTCTCCCTTAGTTTCTCTCTATCACTCAGCTAATGTGACCCCAGTGCTGATGGAGAGGGGCAAGGGACAGGCACACAGGGATGCTGTGCAGGTACCCAATGTCTGCCAACCAATGATGTCATTGGTTGCTGGGACACCGGCGGATGGAAGGTTATAATGGTGCACAACAGGGCCGTCTTTAAGGCAGGGCAAAAGGGGCAGTTGCCCTGGGCCCTGGCATTGTTGTGGGGCCCAAAGCAGCTGCCTCATACTTGTCAACTATCCTGGTTTAAATTCCCTTGTCCCTTGACGTTTTAGACCTGTGCCGTGTCCCGATATCTAAGTGCTGCTACTAAAGCTGCCAAACTCTGTCCTATTCCTATGTTTACATGTAAATAACCGGCATTGATATGTAAATAGCGGCAGCATTCATATGTAAATAGTGGCGGCCAGCTGCACTGATATTTAAACAAAGGTGGCATTCATATGTATATCATGCCCCCCTGAGGTCATATATTAACCATCCCCTATACTGGATGCTGCCCACTGGGGAGACAAAGGCATGCTTGAAAGTCCACAGCACATGTCAGCAGATGCATGAAGGTGTCATTAATAATTGATGGCACTGCTGTGTATCTGCTAAAGGGCAGCACATTTCTGTGATGTCAGGAAAGCGACTTTTTGCCCCCATGGCGTGCAGGCAGTGTGGAGATGATGTGCTGTAACCTCTAGCAACCAATCTGTGGGCAGTAATAATTTGCAGTAACCTCTAGCAACCAATCGGTGAGCAGTATTGATGTTCAGTAATCTCTAGCAACCAAACAAGCAGAAAGCATGTGCTGTAACCTCTAGCAACTAATCAGTGAGCAGTAATGTGTGCTGTAACCTCTAGCAACCAGACAGTAAGTGGCAATGATATGCTGCAACCTCTGGCAACCAATCGAAATCACTGCTGATCTGATTCAGTAAATTGATTTTGAGTCTAGCTGCTATTTATTGTATGTCTCAGAGCAGGTGGAGAGTGAAATTGCATGGGGGGGGGCCCAAGAAAATATTTGCCCAGGGTCCAATCAATATTAAAGACGGAGCACAATGAAATCCTGTGGCTTTGTGGCAAGCTTGATTGACCTGCTGGCTTATGTACAGTTTTTGGGCAACTTTTAGGCATTTTGTCAAGGCACCCCTGAAGAAACCTAAAGGCACTCTGGTTGAAAAAGGCTGTTCTACACTTCAATGACTGCAAAGAAAATATCTCTGTCCAACAAGACAAGACCTACAAAAATTAAAGTATATGTAAACCCTAATAATGAACTTATCTCGCTTCATTTTAGCCTGTTAAATATACTCTTGAAAGTGTTGTTATATCTGTTCACTAAGTGTAAAAAATACCTGTCCATCCTGCAAAAATCTCATCAGCTGGAAATGTCCTGTGCTCTCTGCCTCTGTAGCATTACTTTTATCATTTGCAATTGTCCTCAGTGATCTCTGTGGACCACAAAACCCCCCTCCATGTTATGTTAATGAAGAGAGGGTGAGGAGTTTTGTAGGGTTGTCCAAGGGTGACAACAGATACAGTATATTTAGTGTGTGTTGTCATCCTGGAAAAGGAAGTGTGATAGGTGGCCAGTGAAGCCACCACAACTAAGCACCAGTAAGTTTCAATATATTTAATTTTTGCTCTAGAGTTTATATACACTTTAAAGGCTAAGTTAATCTTTTAGGAAAATATAATAAATGCACATATACTTGAAGGCATGTAGAAAAATGTGCATTTATTATTTTTTCCTACAGGAGTCCGCAAAGCATTGCACCTGTGATAGATGAATCGTGGGTCCAATGTCAGGCTCCTACACACTCTCTCTTTCAGCTTTCTGCCCTTACCTCGGTAGAGGTGGTCGGTTTGAAAGCAGGAGGGAGTGTATTGAGAACATTGAGAACTAAAAGCCAGCTGCTACAGTGGCAGACAGGATTTGTAGTTTCATGCACAGCAGGGACGTGCGGTGAGGTCAGTGGCTGGTGAGGCACTGGTTAGTATCAAAGCCAGATACACACAGGTTACATACGCCATGAACGTTAGAGCGAGAGCAATAGTTCTAGCACTAGACCTCCTCTGTAACGCTAAACATTTTTAGAGCGTTGTCTATGAAGATTCTTAAGTATTGAAGTTTGGCGCCATTCCACAAGTGTGCGCAGTTTTAAAGCGTGACATGTTAGGTATCTATTTACTCGGCGTAACATCATCTTTCACGTTATACAAAAAAACTGGGCTAACTTTACTGTTTTCTTTTAATTCACGAAACAGTTTCTTTAAAAGAAAAAACGCTTTTGAAAAATTGCTGCGCAAAAACTGTGTAAGATAAAAAGTTGCAACGACCACCATTTTATTCCCTAGGGTGTCTGCTTGGGGGTTCTGAGTAATTTTATAGTAAAAAAAATATGATTTATACATGTAGATACGAAGTGTCAGAATTGGCCTGGGTGGTAAGGGGTAAATTACCATAAGTAAATAATATACAAATACTTATTATATATTATTTTTAAGAAAATTTACTATATTTTTAAAAACTGTACTCAAGCAGGTGGCTTAATGGACAAATTACTGAAGTTTAAAGTTATAACTTCAAACCAGTAATTTCACAGTAAATAGATAAATAATACATTATTATCTTATAACATATAGCATATTAACATACAATTTAGCGTGCACCTTTTCAGCAGCAGCAGATTCTCATTCTCCCTCTTAACTGTGTGAGGAAAAACACAGGATTATGGGTAAACCTTATACACATAAACCAGTTTTTTCATTGTAGTTAAGAGGGCTTGGCAGGAAGGAAGCATTTGTCTTTTAGAAACATGCCCCCTTCTATGACAATGCAGTGAGTGGAGAGCCTCCACTGCAGCATTTTTATTGGACAGCTTGGGCCAATGGTGCTTTACCATTGGATAAGGCTCCAAGCTGTCCATTGAGCTAAGTGCCTCTGACAAGAAGTGAGGAGAGGCACTGTGATCTCATCCTCTCAGTCTGCTGCAAACACAGTGTGTCAACTTGTATTTAAACTGGCCGCTCTGTATGTAGCTTCTGGCAGGCTGCACAAGGAGCCCCTTATCTCGGGAACCATAGATGATAGGAGCCCCAAATTACCAGTGGTGGGGTAGGCTCTGCCTCACCTACCCCCCTCACTGCACGTCCCTGATGCACAGATTGGTGCAATCGGAAGCCTGGAGAGAATCCCCCCCACAACTGTCACGGGGAAAGGGGATCAGGGGGAGAGGGGGCAGGAGCTGGAAGATGTTACACCCTGAATACAGTTGTAACATGTAACATGTTCCCGAAGGTGAACCTATCCTTTAACTATCTGCTGATATATGTCTGATTTTGCAAAAGGCTGTGCATGAATTGCTTAAAGCTGGGTGTGTTTCTAATTGTGCAAAATATAACTAGCTATTAAAAAGTAATAACACTTTAGATTGTTGATCCAAGGAGTATCGGATTGTCCTAGGGTAGAGGTCTCCAAACTATCCAACCCACTACAAGATTTTATACTGCCCATAGCATGGAGTCAGCAGAGGCTGCCTATGGTCTCTACTGTGACTTTATGTAAAGGGGACTCTGATGGGGACTCTAATGTGAAGGGGACTTTGGTGGGAACCGTTATTTAAGGGGGTAATCTGATGGGGGACTCTGATGGGGACCCTAATGTAAGGGGGACTTTGATGGGAACCCTGATGTATGGGGGGGGGACTCTGATGGGGGGCATCTTGCTTCTTATGTAAGGGGGAATCTGATGGGAACCCTAATGTAAAGGGGATTTTGATAGGGACCTTGATGTAGGGGAACTCTGATGGTGACCCTGGTGGGGATCCTGATGTAAAGGGGTCTCATTCATTTATAAAAGTGATTTATCTTTTGGCCCGCAAGTATTTGTAAGATATACAACCTGGCTCCTTGTAATGTTTGGAAACCCTGTTTATAAAGGCGTTTGACCTTCTTGATCAACTGAGGGTTTAGGGTTTGAGAAAATGCAAGTTTTTAATTTATTTTTGTTCATTCCGTTGAAATTGATGGAGATGTTTTTTGTTTCTATCTGAACTAGTCAAATGTTCACCTTAATACAGTACAGGGAGGGTCACCTAATCTAAAGATAAATGTTATGCTAATGCTCGCCTTAGATCTTGGATCTACAAATGTACGAATACTTTGCTTAGCTTTTGCTCTGTGCAGCTTAGATAATTAAAGGATTTCCATAAAATATCAAAAAAGTTTTTATTACCCCCATGAAATGCATCCATTGATTTATTATTTTGCATATAGAACTAAGACTGTAGAGAGCAAAGGATCTACAGTAAATAGGCCGCCAACTCAGGGATGTAATGGAATATCCCATAACATATTTATCCACATAGCTCTATGATACAGGTTCTAGCATCCATTCTGATGCCCCTCCCCAATGTTACTACCAAATATAATCATACACATATAACAAGCAGTAATACCATTTAGTTCAGGAATACTCATACAAAGTTTGCCCAGCCTCTCCACCTTTAACTTTCTCTAGAGCTCCAGAGTCTATCTGTACCTGTCCCTATATTATCCTCCTTTAATAAGCATTTATGACAGACCTTGCCTTTTGTGTCTGACCCACAAGAAAGAGCAAATACATTTTATTTCAGGAGAAATTATGTTCATATTTAGGTGTCAGGCAGGCGTCTGCTCAACTCGTTTCAGCTCATGTATGGGGGAAAGCAGTACGATGTTATCATGCAAAGGAGAAGCCAGTCTCTGGTCAAGGGATAAAAGGTGGACACTTCGCTAGGTGAATAAAATGAACAAATAGTAAGCACAAACAAGTAAGCACAATACTGCTTGATCTCCTAATGTAAGATTGGCATTCCTTTCTCCACTTGGCAGGCCTCTCCATCTTTTCTAGAGGACTGTCTAGACCTCCATTGCATAGATATCATACACATTAATTGCTGTGTCTATATTTCCATCCATCTGTGTGCCTTAAACCCACTTACTTTATAAACAGCTAAATATATCAGATAGGTGCATATGATATATCCAATCTAATGTATGTAAATATTTTTTTCACGAATAATGCCAAAGCCACAGTCACATCTACAGGGAGTTCTAGATCTTTAATTCTTTCCCTACCAAGTAATTACATAATTGTCCTCAATCCTCTTTCATCTTCTCTGAATTGTGCCTGCTATACTGTATATACATGTCTCACTGCCTCATTTCATGTCTGCAGTCTATAGTCACTGTGACATAATGTAGTATCCCTAGCATGTCCCTTGTAGTTTTCTTCTTCTAGTGTATTCACCCAACTGAGTAGAGATCCCATATATGTAGGGGTCTATCTATAAATATTTTCCCCCAAGATTCACATATTTTTTAATCGGATTCAATTGGAAAAATGTGTGATTTCAGGGTAAAAGTTAATTGAATCTTGTGTGAAAACAGTTATAAACAGACCTAAAATATTTTTCCTTACCCAACTTCCATCAAGGTTATCAAGGTTTAGAAGAGTGCCAACATTAACAATGACGGGTAGAAAAAGGGTACCTTCGTCCCAACAAATAGAGAAGTTTTTTTGGGGAGGCTGAAATTGACTTTTCTAGTACTGTACAATAGCTTGGGATACACAAAATAGGTATAACAAGTTTTAAGTTTTATTACAATGACAATTTAAAATACATATTTAAAAAAAAAAAAATTAAACAGGACAATGGCTCTATATGGTCACATGTTTCACGGAAGGAGTCACCTCTTCTTCAGGAGCTTTTTTTATTTTTTATTTTATTCCATAAAACTTTATTAGTCGAGTGAGAAAAAAAAAACAGTATACAAAAATGATCAGTTTTAAACATTGCAGAGGCCTCGTAAGCTTTAGAGCAATCATGTGACATAGCGTGGATATAAGCACAATCAGGCATCATCTCAAAGGTCGTCAGGTGGAAGTGTTACATTGTTTTCATTCAAAGCTCAAAATATTTTGTTGCTTAGATGAGCATGTATTGAACTTTTAGACATAAGAAGAGAAGAGAGAGGGTGGGGGAGGGGAAAGAGTAGGGGTAGTGCGGTTAGAATGCTGGGGGTTGGGGATGGGGGGAGAGAAGATATTATGGATTCCCTGCAAAATGGTCAGGGGGTCTGCTTTTTTTTATTTTTATATATATATATATATATATATATACACACACACACACAATGTTATAGAGTGATTACCAATGTCAAACTACAAATGAAGAGAAAAACACATTAATTATAACATCAATCAAAGTATTAACTGATTATAAAACAAAGGTATATTTTGTGTAGTGATTATCCCTTTATGCCGCATTACCCAAGACGCGACCACATGAATGACCCACTGAAGAGGTCTGTCCCGGCGAGCATGGGAGCCCTACACACAGAGGACACAAATTTGCGTGTAGGGCTCCCATGCTCGCCGGGACAGATCTCACATCTTGGATATGCAGCCTGTAGGGAATATCACCATATGATGTTACAATTAATGTGTTTTTCTCTTCATTTGTAGTTTGATAATCACTCTATAACATTGTCTGTATATATATATATATATATATATATATATAAATAAAAAAGCTCCCGAAGAAACGGTGACTCCTTCCGCGAAACATGTCAAGCAAACAATATACAGATGGTGTAATCCTTTTAATGTCACCATACTTGTGACCATATAGAGCCATTGTCCTGTTTAATTTTTTTTTTTAAATGTATTTTAAATTGTCATTGTAATAAAACATAACATTTTTTATATTTTTCTACAAAATTCCATTTCAGCCTCCCCAAAAAAACTTCTCTAAGTTTATCAAGGTAACACAATCAGTCCCTCCCTTCATGTCAGGGTACCAAGCATAATCTTAAACTCTGATCTGTCCTTTCAGTCCCACAACCAGTCACTGTCCAAATCTTGCTGCCTTCACCTCTGTATTATCTCTAAAATATGCCTCTACCTAACCAATGACACCATCAAACTACTAATTCACTTCCTTGTTATCTCCTGCCTTGATTATTGCAACTCTATCCTCATTGGCCTAACTCTATACAGGTTATCCCCTCTTCACTCTATCTTGACTGCTGCTGCCAGTGTCTGCAACTCCTCTTTGCCAATCCCCCCACTGCCTTCTACTTGCCTGATGAATAAAATTAAAAACATTAACAACAACATACAAAGCCATCAACAACTTATCCCAGTTACATCTCCAACCTCATCTCAAAATATCACCCAAATCATCCTTCGCTCCTGCCAAGACCTGCTCTTTGCCTCCCTCACTACCAACTCCCATGCTCACGTCCACGACTTCTCCAGAGCCTCTAGAACTCCCTACCCCGATCTGTCCCCCTATCTCCTACTCTGTCCACCTTTAGGTGATACCTGAAAGCTCATCCCTCCAAGGAAACCTCTACCTAACAATGGAACACAACCCCACACAGTTATTACCTTTTGCATCATTTGCCCTGCCGCCTTTTAGATTGTAAGCTAAAGCAGGGCTCTCCTGACCCCCTTGCCTTGAATTGTATTGTTACTGTGCTATCTCCCTTTACGTATATTGTAAAGCAATGCTGTAAATACTGTATAATAAAAATAATATTATTAATTGTTCAATTTTAGAATGGACATGTTAGTGTTAAAGCTGAAATTCAGCAAGCACTTATCAAGCTTCAAGCAGCTTTCCTGAAACCCTGTAAGTATACTTAAACTGCAATCTAGGATAGATGAACACGGATTTTAAAAGATTGCTGGCTTTAAGCTAGCTCTAAAAGAGCGAGAAAAGCCTATGAAGCCTGCTAAAAGCCTACACTCCCACTAAAACCTTATTTCAGGGCTCTGTGACCGAAAGTTGCAGAGACAGTGTACTGTTTTTTTTTATTGCTGTGTGTTTCCTCATTGAGATTTACATTCATATGTGCTGTCCCAGTGATAAGATACATTCTGACAGAAGTGCTAATAATGACGCAATCTAGTTAAAAAAAAAAAAAGTTGAGGTTTAAAAAAATGCCTGTGTATAAGGTCTCAGTCTGTTATAACTGCCAAAGAAAGTTAAACAGGCCCTGTCTCCTTGCCTATTCAGGGAAAAATGGCAGTGTCTCCACTCAGCCCTACCTCCCCTCGCCATCTCCGTTCACTGCTGGAGTCCTAACTAAGTTATTAGGACTTTTGGTTATAAGAAAACATGAGACCATATTATAGGAGCAGGCCCAGCCCTGAGCGGCCAATCACCAGGCCCAAATGCAGTCACATGATGTCATTCCCCTGTCATGGCTGGGTAAATATACAGTGCCACATTTTGTCATGTTACAACCAAAACCGTAAATGTATTTTATTGGGATTTTATGTGATAGGCCAACACAAATTGGCACATAATTGTGAAGTGGAAGGAAAATGATAAATGGTTTTTAAAATGTTATACAAATAAATATCTGGAAAGTGTGGTGTGCATTTTATTTAGCCACCCCCCCCCCTCCTCGAGTCAATACTTTGTAGAACCACCTTTTGCTGCAATTACAGCTGCAAGTCTTTTTGGGGATGTCTCTACCAGCTTTGCACATCTAGAGAGTGACATTTTTGCCCATTCTACTTTGCAAAATTACTCAAACGCTGTCAGATTGGATGAAGCGCATCTGTGAAGAGCAATTTTCATGTCTTGTCACAGATTCACAATTGGATTTAGGTCTGGACTTTGAGTGGGCCATTCTAACACATGGATATGCTTTGATCTAACCCATTTCATTGTTGTTAAAAAAAACCAAAAACATTCCATTGTAGCTCTGGCTGCATGTTTAGGGTCATTGTCCTGCTGGAAGGTGAACCTCCGCCCCAGTCTCAAGTATTTTGCATACTCTTTGCATACAGGTTTTCTTCTAAGATTGCCATGTATTTGGCTCCATCTATTGTCCCATCAACTCTGACCAGCATCCCTGTCCCTACTGAAGAAAAGCATCCCCACAACATGATGCTGCACCACCATGTTTCAAGGTGGGGATGGTGTGTTCAGGGTGATGTGCAGTGTTAGTTTTCAACCACAACAAAGTTTAATTTTGGTCTCATCTGACCAGAGCACCTTCTTACATGTTTGCTGTGTCTTCCATATTGCTTCTCTCAAACTGCAAACAGGACTTCTTATGGCTTTCTTTCAACAATGGCTTTCTTCTTGCCACTCTTCCATAAAGGCCAGATTTATTGAGTGCACGACTAATAGTTGTCCTGTGGACAGATTGCCCCACCTGAGCTGTGGATCTCTGCAGCTCCTCCAGAGTTACCATGGACCTCTTGGCTGCTTCTCTGATTAATGCTCTCCTTTCCTGGCCTGTCAGTTTAGGTGGACGGCCATGTCTAGGTAGGTATACAGTTATGCCATACTCTTTCCATTTTCAGATGATGGATTGAACAATGCTTCGTGAGATGTTCAAAGCATGAGATATTTTTTTATAACGTAACTTTGTTTTAATCTTCTCCACAAATTTATCCCTGACCTGTCTGGTGTGTTCCTTGGCCTTCATGAAGCTGTTTGTTCACTAAGTTTCTCTAACAAACTCTGAGGGATTCACAAAACAGCTGCATTTATACTGAGATTAAATTACACATAGATGGACTCTATTTACTAATTAGGTGACTTCTGAAGGCAACAGGTTCCACTAGATTTTAGTTAGGGGTATCAGGGTAAAGGGGGCTGAATACAAATGCATGCCACACTTTTCAGATATTTATTTGTAAACATTTTGAAAACCATTTATCATTTTCCTTCCACTTCACAATTATGTGCCACTTTTTGTTGGTCTATAAAATCCCAATAAAATACATTTATGTTTTTGGTTGTAACATGACAAAATGTGGAAAATGTCAAGGGGTATGAATACTTTCCCAAGGCACTGAAGGAACAAAGGGACAGCCTATCTTTAACTATCTTTATCTATTGACAAATGACTGCCGGGCAGGGGGTTCAATACCCTGACTGGACGTCTATTGACGTCCTCAGGATAAGTCGTGATCGCGCGCCCGCAGGGGCACGCATCACGGCGATCAGTGGTGCCGTGGGTCACTCTGACCCACCGCATTACCGACCGAGGTAAAAGGCTTCCATCGGAAGCCTTTTACCATGTGATCAGCTGTGACTTATCACAGCTGATCACAGTGTAAATAGGAAAAGCCCTGAGCAGGAAAAGACCTGAGCAGTGGAGAGCCGATCGGCTGCTCTCCTGACGGGGGGGGAGGGCTGCGCTGAACGTATATCAGCGCAGCCCCCCTCAGGATCACCCCACTGGACCACCAGGGAGCCCACCAGGACCACCAGGGAGCCCCCACTAGACCACCAGGTAAGTGTAATACAGTGCACTGTAGGGATGGCACTGTGCCCACATATGATGCCTGCCACCTATCAGTGACCACCTGTGCCACCAATCAGTGCCCACCTGTGCCACCTAAAAGTGCCACCTATCAGTGCCCAGCAGTGCCATCTATCAGTGCCGCCTATGAGTGTCCATCAGTGCCGCATATTAGTGCCACGTATCAGTGCCCGTCAGTGTTGCTTATCAGTGCCCATCAGTGCTGCATATATGTGCCCCATCATCAGTGCAAACTTATCAGTGCCACCTCATCAGTGCCAATCTGTACTGCCTCCTCAGTGCCTGTCAGTCTAGCCTCATCAGTGCCCATCAGTGTAGCCACATCAGTGCCAGTCAGTGAAGGAGAAAATGTACTTATACAAATTTGTGTGACAGAAACAAAGAAAAACTTCAAAAATTTTCGGTCTTTTTTTATTTGTAGCGCATAAAATAAAAACCGCAGGGTTGATCAAATACCACCAAAAGAAAGCTCTATTTGTGGGAACAAAATGATAAAAATTTTGTATGGGTATAGCGTCGCACAACCACACAATTCTCTTTCAAATCGCAACAGCACTGAAAGCTGAAAATTGGTCTGGGCGGGAAGTGGTCTAAGTGCCTGGTATTGAAGTTGTTAAACTTCATTGGCAGTGATGAAAGTGGCAGTGTTTGTACATCCTCTCTCACTGCAGCATCCCCATCTGTCTATGCTTTGATGTTCACAAGTGTCCGCGCTTAGACCTGGAAATGGCCTTATGGCCCCCTTCCCGGGAGAGATGATTAGCTATTCACAACTGAGCACTGTCAAACTAGGGAGTTCAAGTCCTAAGGTGGCCATAGATGACTTGTTTTTTTCCAGCAGACTGAAGGCTAGAGGAATCCTCCCTGCTGAGACATTGGGATTGATTTACTAAAACTGAAAAGTGCAAAATCTGGTGCAGCTGTCCAGGTTTTTTTTTTTTTTGTCAAATCCGGATCTGATGCTAATGCATGACCTCTGGGTCACCATAATGAGCCTATATAGCCTTCATTAGGTGTTGGACTATTTGGCCCTCTAATGTTGCTCCACCTTACGCAGGCCATTGGCCTTTATTGGGACCGGGATGATGTTCATCCTTGACTCAGGATCTTCCAAAACAGAAGGAAAAGCTATAACTATGAACTGCCCCCTTAGTGAGTTGACACCCTGCCATCACAGTGACCTTAAGATATAATGAAGGGATACCCATATCTTTTACTTCACCACTCTATAGCTCTCTGATTTTCAGATCCATCTTGGACATATATCCTAGATCAGGCATAGACTTTCTTTCTGGACACTTGATTCCACCC
>BLSH010000572.1:958774-993143 GCA_018402905.1 Glandirana rugosa
TTGGTTCCACCCCCCCCCCCCCCCACACACACACACACACACTGCATCCAATACTTCATGCATTAGCATCAGATCCAGATGAGTCTCCCTTAGCTGAAATCATTAGGTACCCAGATCGCTTGTCTGCAGGATCTTGTCTGAGTAGCCCAGGATCATCACCAGAGCCCTGCACACCATTGGAATTCCCAAACGAGAGGATTCTGGAGGATTTAATTTTTTTTCCAATGAGTGGGGCGGCATAGATTTCACCCTTCCCTTCCGTGCGTCTGGACACTGTTTTTTATGTTGTTGTGTGTCCCCCATTTGTGTGTGTGTGTTACACGGTGTCTTGTCCTTGCTGCCCAGGAGACCCTTTGGGATTCCCCATGAGCTTAGTGGTGTAACCTTTTTGTATTAAGGGGATTATCCAATTTATTGCACTTAAATGTGAGAAATTTATTAAAGTGATTTTTACATGTCTAACTGTTGGTGTACATTGCCCGTCCCTCATCAATTAACCTCTTTGTCCTTGGTTTCCTACCAGGACATGTTGTTTTTTGTATACATTGGTCCGGTTAAGTCGAGGGGCACCTATTTAGGTGAGTGGTATTTCCGACTAAATAGCCAACATTAAACCTGTCATCCCTTTGTCGAGTTACAACCTACCAACATGCCTTTGGTGTGTGGGATAAAACTCACCCGAACACAAGAAACTAGCATTTTAAGAATGTAACAACGACATACAACATATTTCTCTCATTTAAAAGTATATCAGATGCCAAAACTTTCTTTTTAGTTTCAGATAGAGAAAGGAATATTTACAGTGGAGTTCCACCCAAAAGTGGAACTTTTGCTCATTTGTCTCCTCCCCCCCTCCGTTGCCACATTTGGCACCTTTCGGGGGCGCGGATACCCTGTCCCCACTTCTGGGAGACTGGGTTGTGGCAAACTATGTCGCCAGCTCTCCTCCCTCCTCCTTCCTCCGCCGGCGGGCCAGTAGGAGAGCGCAGTGGTGCCTTGCGCATGTGCAGTAGGGACCCGGATGTGAAGCCATAATGCTTCACTGCCGGGTTCCCTTACCGGCAATGGCAGCGGCAGCACCCGACAGCTGATGGAAACAGCTGATGGAGACAGCGGTGGACTCCAGGACAGGTAAGTGTCCTATTATTAAAAGTCAGCAGCTACAGTATTTGTAGCTGCTGACTTTTATTCTTTCGAGTTCTGGGCGGACCTCCGCTTTAAAACTCATATCAGTTTTTCTTTTTGTAGATTGCTTTCTGTTGGGGAGATTTTCCTTGACTTCCTGTTTCAAATATACAACAGCAAGTGACTAAATATCCTCTCTTACAGGGTTGTAAACAGGTATTCCCATTGGCTGATTTCTTCTCACTTCCTGTTCTGGTGACAGCAGGGACCAAGACAGAGAGAGTGACCCCTATCAGCAAGGACACACACAGCAAATAAAAACTTTACAGTGGTTCTTTACAGAGGAAATGAATGAAGCCTTTTCATGTCTCCTTGTTGGTGAGAGAGGAAGTAAAGGACTTGCTCAGTGACCAATACCACTTGGATATTAAAAAATATGAGAACAGGTACAGCCCTGCTTCTTTCCTGCCCCAGAGGTGAGCAATATCTAGGTCCCATGTCTAGTATAAATGGGTCCCAAAGTCTCAAAAGGCACTTGTGCTAGTCTTTTTTCAACTTTTTTGAAATATCACAAAATCACTTTTATTTCTCTTTATTCAGGGCAGTGGGCTGCGATGTGGTGTGGTGTGGTGTGTCATAACTCGCTGTGTTGGAGAAAAAAAAGCAGAGCACTCCCTACCATTTTTTACAGTGGTGTGAACTGAGCTAATAGGAGAGAAGATTAAGGGGGGATAGGATCAACCTGTATAAATACATAAGTGGTCCATATAGTGGACTTGGTGTTGAGTTATTCACTTTAAGGTCATCACAGAGGACAAGGACGGCACTCTTTACATCTAGAGGAAAAGAGATATAATCTCCAAATACGGAAAGGTTTATTCACAGTAAGAGCAGTGAAAATGTGGAATAGACTTCCTCAAGAGCCAGCTCAGTAAATTGCTTTAAAAAAGGCCTGAAATCATTCCTTTTTACATAATATAACTGAATACTAATATTTATAGGTAAAGTCGATCCAGGAAATACCTGATTGCCTCTCGGGGGTTCAGGAAGGAATTTTTTCCCCTGCTGGAGCAAAGCGGACCATGCTGGGGTTTTTGCCTTCCCCTAAAACAACTGTGGGTATAGGATTGTGTACATGGTATTGTATGATTTTTTTTTTTAGATGGTCTTCTTTCAACCTAACTATGTAACAGGACATAAAGCAAATTGCTCTATCTATGCTTTGGGACTGTTTTGGGCAAGACTGCCCAGTGAAGTCCAACGCATATGGTATAAGCAGACCCTAACTCTTGCCCCAAAAGTTAAAGTGGAAAAAAACCCTAACTCTAAGGCTAGGTTCACACTTATGCTGGATGCGGCTCGCAGCAGGGATCCGGTGCATCCATGTTCTCTGTTTCAGGGACGAATCACCCCCAAATTTTTGCCTGAATTCGGACCTGAAATGGAGCCAAAGATGCACAGGACTCCTGTGCATTTCGCTCCACAGCCACTCCAGAGATATGTGAACCAGCTCCATTGAGAGCCGCTCACAATCTCCTGTCATGCGAATTGGATGCGGTGAAACCCACATCCAGTTTGTATAAGTGTGAACCCAGCCTAATTGCTCTTAAAAATGTTCCCTCCCCCCTCCTCCTACCTAACCTATATAAAAAAAGATTTGTTTACTTACTTTAATATGGTCCGGTCGTGTGATCCACTCCGGATCCCCTGTGTCAGTGAGCGGCTGCTGCAGGGGAGAGGAGGAAGCGCCGACAACGGCTGGGCCATGGGAGCCTATGGGTGATGTCATGGCTCCTGAAATGCGAGCACTACATGACACAGAGCTTCAGGATCACTGGACCAGACGGAGAATAGGTAAGTACATAGATCTTTTTTTTATACTGATTAGGCAGGATGGGTAGGAGCAGGAGGGAGGTAACATTTTTAAGAATAGTTATAGTTAGGGTTGTTTTGCAATTTAAGAGAACACAATTCACATTTAATAAAAATGTGTAAAGTGTTAAAACCATCTTGACATGCTTTCCACATTACAATCTGCCAGTTCACAGCTACATAAGAGTTTTCCCTGTACTGTGTGGCTCTCGCTAAGACCTGACAAGCTCTGCAGCTCTGCTACTGCCAGCTTTCATTCATAAGAGACATAATTTCTAAAAGAAGCGGGGAACAATTCACAGATTCTTCCAGCTCCTGTCTTAGACTTGGATCCATCAATGCCATATGGCGAGCACAAACAGGCTGGTAAACTATTTTCCAGAGCGGAGTTTATTAAGAGGCTGGCACTAGTGATGTAGATGGTGTAATGCCGTGTGCCCAAGAGCAAGAACGTATGCTAGATTACTGATTAGTATTTGTATTGCATGTCGGCTTTTGTGCTATAATCCGTATGAACAGATCCTAGCTTTCTTTATGGACACTCCATCTTGTATGCTCATTGTTTCTTGGAGATCATAACCCGCTTACTGGATTACATTCTTATCTAGGTGGCACATACTAACCCTCTTGTTTGCAAAGTAACTTAGTCACCTAAATAGTCATAGCAGAGCATACTATATTAGCATATTCATGCAAAGTATAACCATTTCATTGATGTCTTTTATTTCGTTACTTACTACTATAACACAATGAAGAGAGGCAGGCTGTTTTAATGTTACACATTTTATTTCAAGAAGAACTCTTCTGCATGTGGTCAGTTATTAACCATTTACACAGCAGTGATAATTGCAGGCCAGTGATAGGACTTGCAGTGAAGCTGCAGGAGTTTCGTTTCATGCGGCTTTTGTTTAGAAAATGTAAGTTGCCATCTGCAGTTTCCCACACACGCATTTTGCTCCATGATGACCCTTTTAGTTTATGTGTGACAATGCCTTGTTATTATTTTAAAAAATCAACACTTTTTTTTATTTTAGTTCTGAATAGAGTAGGGAAGGACTAAAACACTTTGTGATTATTTTTATTGATACCGGGGTCCCTGCTTGGGAGATCTTTCCCTATGTTTGCCCAAATTACCATTGTAACTAGGCCATAGAGGGACAGGAAATTCAAAATTTTAAAGTGTTTGTAACCCTAAAAGAAAAAAAAAAAAAAAGAGATCCTGTTCCCTTATAGCAGGTTAAACAGCACAGTGCTTGTGCGGTCTAATCTGCCCCTCTCTAAACTGTAAAAAAAACTGGCTGATCCTGCCTCTTCCTGTGACCCCCTCTGTGAGCTGACCATGATAATCATGGCTGCTGAGCCCTGATCACCATGGTCAGTTTACGTCCCTCCATCATCCGCACCTCTCATGTGCTCTGTCCCACTCACCCCCTCCCTGCCTGTCAGCTCCTGTGTACCTGTCTCCAACCCCCCACCCCCCTCCTGCTGCTATTAGTAGAAATAAAATATTAGAAATGGTCACTGCCAGCCCCTCTATTATATCTAGTCATAACACACAGGGTTAGTGTTTTATTAAAACAATGCTTGTAAATACCTTTTTAAATCTATGTTCAGGCTGGTCACGTGACTGCCGGCCGCTTTCCTACTCTGATCCAGGGCTACAGAGGAAGGGGCCAAGATCTCCCTCCATCAGCTGGGAAGGTCACATGGCCACTCAGCCCCTCCCACTGTAGCCCTGGATCGGAGTAGGAGACTGGCTGGGAGTCATGTGACCGGCCTGAATATAACTAGACTAGCTATAACAGAGGGGCTGTAAGTGAATTACATGTTTGTGGTAACAACCACATTAAGGTTGTCACCCCAACAAGAGGTGAGGGAAAATCTTCCAATGGGGATAGCTGTTCTGGTGATAAATGTGTCAAAGGGGATTTCCTCTCACGTCCTGTTCTGTCTCTTACAGGTAGTAAGAGAAATGCATCCTTAGGAAAGCGTATTCTTATTGTTTGAAATAAATACATTAAAGACACAATTAAATTTAGGAATGTGAAATAAAATGTGTAGGGGAAATAGACTAGGATTCAGGAAACAAGCTATTTGCTAATATATATATATATATATATATATATATATATATATATATATATATATATATACACACACACACACACCATATATACATGTACACACACACATACTGTATCTTTTTTTTAATTGTCCAATTATTTTATTTATTTTTTGGCAGGAAATCTTGCAAATGACTATCTAGCCAGTAAATGGAGCTTTAGGTTCCTATTCCACCATCTCTTCTGCTTTTACAGAGCTCAATAGTTCAAGCCTAAATTTTACGCACATAGGTCAGTCAATGAGTCAGAGCAGTGTCTTCTATCTTATTAGATTACTCTGTCTCAATGAGACCAAGTATGCTCAAGGCAGGCAGATTATGCTGTGTACTCTTTAGATATCCCTCAGTACTCTGGGAAACCTTTTTTGCGTAACAAATGTTTATTTGTAAAACAAATATTTAGTACACTAAAACATGTAATACAACAGTTTAAAGACTTTAAAACCATTTAATTAGAATTTACCCCAAGTGTTTCTTATTCATTTACAGACTTCATGAGCAAAGCTGGGCACACTAGTAGTAAGCTAGCACTGTTGGCTTCTTGTTATGAATAGACAGTAGTGAATCATCCAGTGTCTTCTTACAATTGTTTTATCAGTGTTGGTTGGTGTTAAGAATGCCATACATGAGCAGACTGGGTCAGGTGAGACTTCCACTTCCCAAATGTGGGAAGCCTGATATGCGATAGATTTGTCTACCAATGATGCTAAGTTACTATATTGTTCAGGAAGAATGGTTGCATAGATTTGATCATTTTGAAAGTTAACAGAGGCCCATATGTATAGAGGTCTCCAAAGACAATGCCAAGGTGTATGGGCAAGTGATCTGAAAGAACCTGGATATCAATGGTGGTTTAGAAAATTGAATAGACAGTTATTTTATATTTCAAAATGAACCCTGGTATTTATCAAAGGTCAAGTGTTGCAACAGAAGTCAGCTTTTGATAAAAAACACCTTACCCTACTGTCATTATCCCTATGCCATAGTAAGGCCTCATGCACACAGGATGTACAAAACGCTGCTTTCACAGGCGCTTGAGGTTTTGTTTTTCAGCCTGTAAATGAACATAGAGTTCATCTATGAGGCCATGCACATATAGGCATTATTTTATTTGAAAAGGAACATTTAGAGGCTGCTTTTGAGCATAAATCATCCCTAAATGCATGTGAATGCATCTAAACGCCAGGCGCATTCAATCATTCCAAAGGCCAGAATAAAATAATATATTGGCCAATGAAATCAATGAATACCCAAACACTTGAGTAGCCTAACCATTTCTAATCATGGTGAAATGCATGTACAAATTGCAGTTTTAGGCGCATTTTAAAGCAGTTTGCCAGGAGCAAAGACCTTCAGGGCAGGAAAAAAAACAAAAAACACATGCGTTCTGTGTGCATGGGGCCTAAATATAATGCACAATAAAAATATGCGTTGAAACAAGTATAACATTTTATAATGAATCTTTGGCAACAGCTGGAATATTTAGAAGTATTTTCCTGTTTACCTTTTGTAATAAAAGAAGCCACTGCAGGAATGTCACTTAATGATAACGTTTAATACTGTTCCAAACAGGACAGACAGAAAAATGCTGTTTAATTAGCACAAAAACACTGAATCAATTTGACCAGACGTGGAGAAAACAGACTAAACAATATTGTTTGCATAAATTGGGTTGGTATACATGCTCTATGCTAACTACAAGAAAGTTACAGAGCATAAGTACAAATACGAAACAGTAGTTAACAAATATATAAAATGGGTTTTGGAAAAATTACTTGCTTCTAGAAATATAGAAAAATCGAAATTTTGCCAAAAGAAAAAATACAAACAATTCTTCAGTGTTAAGCCTTGGACAATATAGACCTTTCCACAAATCACCATCCATTCCTAATGCAAATCCACAACCTAGTTCGGTGTTAGAATCCAGGACTGCTGGCAAGAGTGGAAACTGAATTTCATATCGGTTTTAAAATAACAAATTCGATTTGTAACAGAAGTCATCTTTTTCATGATGCATTAACCATTACAGACGGTTTCCTCCCATCTCCAAAGGGGGTGGGATTTATTGGAAGATAAAATGCATGTATTTGTAGGTAATAATCACTACCTTAGATTAGAAACAGTGTGATGCATTTGAATCTGAACTTCAGGCAGGTATAAAAAAGTATTCATTTAGCTATGTATTCATTAATAAATCATTACATTTATATTTCTTAAAGGCAGCTGGTGCAAGTACCTGAATTTGACTTAAATTCAGCCTCCTAATCCTTTTTATAGGATCACTGGGCAAGGTAAATCCTTAGAGGCAATCAGATGAGCTGCATGCCAATAGGAGGAGGAGAGACCAGTGTGAGCAGAGGGGTGCTGCTCCGTCATTGACCAGTCACCAATGTATGCCTCAAAGCAGGACTCAATTTTCTTTATTTTTATCTGTTGCTCAGCATTTTTAATGTAAAAAGTTGCTTTTGCTGTAATATTTACCCTCAATATGGAGCTGCCCGCTCCCTGACAACATTTCTTCATCACTAGACATTGCCAGTCTTCCTGGTTGAATGACAGCTAGCATCATTCAACCCATCTTTTGTGAGCTCAAGCTGCTATGGATAGTCCAGGAATGATGACCCATCCGACTGGCCTGAAGACCACAAGAAAGAAAATAGGTGCGTATAGTTTTTTTTCCTTTCATATTGCCGGCTGGGGATTTTTTTTTTTTGGTGTTAACAAAGCTGCAGTATAATAATGTGGTGTAATCTCCTTGGCTCTGCAACAGGGCGGTAGAAATCTCAAGACCGAATGGACGGCCAAGTTTTATTAGTCTACTGGACTAATACAATACACTAAATGCTCCACACATAAGTTTCGTAGACTTGGCTGCAGAGCCTTAAATGCCAACTCCACCTTTAGCAACATGTTAAACCAATGTTTAGGGTGTATCATGTTGCTAAGCACCAGCCCTCTCCTTAATCTCTGAGACAGAATGTGGGGGTTCTTCTCCGCCACAGCTGATGCCACTTTTACACACAGCTGCATCATTCAATGATCTGTGAATGAATAAACATGATGGACTTGTAGTTCTCAATGGAACACAGGTGAGGTAATAAGTACACTCATAGACCACCGATACTTCCTCCAACTGAAAGCCCATACAGAGGTACAGGCAAAAAGCTGGAGGAAGAGTTTGCAGGAGCCTGACATTGTACCCATGATCCACTGATCACAGCTGCAGGCTCCTGTGAAAAAACCCCCCCAAAAAACAAAGTTACACTTACCAGTAACGTCTTTCGCAGAAGTTTTTCAGGACAGCGCCTTTGAGAGAAGGCTTGTCTCCTCAACCCCAGAAAACCCTGCATCTCCCAATCTTTAAAAAGTGTGTCTTCCTATAGCCCTATAACCCCCCTATAGTTCTTTCCAAGTATCCTGGTCTGTTGGGAAGACACAGAATAACACAAAAAAATATATATATGACTGTAAACCAATGCCTTTATTTGAACCAAATGGGAAGTCACTGCTGTCCTGAAAGACTTCTGGAAAAGCCGTTACTGGTAAGTGTAACTTTGGCTTTGCCTAAGGTGCCTTTCAGGACAGCACCTCTGAGAGGTTTACCAAGAACTTACCGGCTTGCAGGACCTAATGATCAAAGGCTTGCTCCTCCTCAGACATTAAGTCCAGCCTATAGTGTCTGACAAAAGTGAGATTCCCTCAGGGACCTCCAAACCCTTACACAAGCCTGACGATTAGCCAACTTAAACCATTTAGACAGCATCTGCTTGGAAGCATTACTGAATAACCTTTCCTGGCTCCCAAAAAAAAAAAAAATCATTCTTCCTAAATTCCTTCAACTGTACATATTGTAGCACACATCTCCTCACATCTAGATTTCCTCCTGTTTACAGGAAGGATCTGAACAAAAAAGTAGGCAAAATATTTTGCTGCGCCTGAGGATACCCCTGTTTTACTGACAATACTTATTTTTTTCTAAAATGTGAACTTAGCCTTTAATGGTGAAATACCTGCAAAATCTTTAAAATAATTCATCATATTAACTAAAGTTTTTGAGCTGTAGTTCCTCATATTTAAAAGTATAGGCTTGTAAAAAAAAAAAAAAAAATAAAAAAACAACTTTTTATACTCACCTAGATGGATGCAGCATTGATTACATGCTGCATTTGTCCCCCACCGGCTCCAAGAACCAAGTGATCAAACACTACTGGTTGGCTCTCTGCTCACTGAAGCCTGAGAACTAAGCAGTCACAGGCTCTCTGCTCTGCCCCTCCAGTGCTCACTGGAGGGCTGAGCTGTGGAGGAGGTCTGAGCGGCTGGCTCAGGCTCTCGGCGGCTCCTTGAGAGGCTGAGCCAGCTGCCGGTCCAGGCATCTGGGATGAGCCCAACCATATGGTCAGGATATTTTCAGATTAAGGACCGGCTCGGACATCAGCCGACAGCGGGCTTAAGCCCGGTGTGCTGAAAACAAGTCACAGGAGGTCAGAACCAACTGTACTCCTGTGATCCCCAGGAGAAGGATAGCCAAAATAGCTTTGGCTTTACTTCTTTAAACAAACAGCCTGACCAAAGTCTACAATAGCCACTGAAGCCACTAAAATAGATTGAAAAAGTAGCAAAAATTATATTGAAATAATTGAAGTGTTTTGTTTTCTTTCTAGTTGAAAGTAATGGGTTTTTTTTTCTAACTCAGGTTTAGGCTGGGTTCACATTGCAGCACGGAGCAGCTCACAGCAGAGGTCTGGTGCGCCCCTGTTCATTTGGCTGAATTCAGACCTGAAAACGGACCACAAGACGCACAGGGCTCCTATGCAATTCGCACCAGAGCTGCTCCGGAGATGTGTGAACTGGCTCCATAGAGAGCCAATCGCAATCTCCTGACATGCGAATTGAATGCGGGAAACCCGCATCCAATCCGCAATAGTTTAAACTCAGCCTTAAACAAAGTCTTGTCCTTGTTTCTTCAGAGCAGTTCACACACACACCACAGGCCAGCTTGGCAGAAAAGCCTTTTAATTCAAAGCTGTGACATGAAAATGCCATCTCTTACGTAGGGCAGCCTGGCCTACTGAACTTCATCAATGCACGGTGTTGCTTTTATCAAAAGTATAGCTGTCTAAAACAATGGTTTGAGCTTAATATATTCAGCAGGTCATTACCTGTAAATGGCAATTAACACCAAAAGCAGCATTTCCTTGAATATCTATTCTGGCCACACACTGGCTCCATACCATGCCTCTTTCATGCTGGGTCCATGCTTGCCAACAGTCCCAAATTCCTAGAACTGCCAATTCAGCAATAAATAAGGCTTTGTACACACAAAAGTGTTTGGAGAGGCTAGACATGGTCTATTATGTCCCAAATTTTGCACATGAATGTTGGCAAGTTTGAAAAACATGTATACAAAAGTACCAAAACACAGAAGTCACTGGTACAACATGCCACCCAATATAGCCCAAATCATTGTCTGTACAATACTGATGCATTAGAACATGGACAGACAAAAATACATTATTCCAAATTGCCAAAACGTTTGTGCTGCACGAGCAACTTTAACATCACATTTCACAAACTTATATAAAAATATATGAATATATACTGTACTGTATGTAGTGTATATTGCTATCTAACTTGCATAACACATCAAAATCAAATTCAAATTTACATTTTAGCTTCCCCAGACACAATCAATTTAAAACACATTAAAATTCATTTTGTTATGATCAACATTATACGAGTAAGTGGATACCATCCCACAAAAGCATTAGAAAGCAATCATATTGTGTAATCAAATAAGATCAATAGGTGTATAGACAGCATTACACATGATAAAGCAGAATTCAAGAAGCTTTAACAACGAGGTCTGAAGTTAGGTCTATCTTTAGATGTTAACAGAACTCCCATAATTTACTAAAGCTGAGGAAGGACACATCTCTGCAGCATCCCACACAGTGATGTGTCTGTCCCATCCACATGCAACACTGGGTAGGAGGCAGATAACAGGTATAGATGGATGTTCTGTGTGCTACATTGAAAATCCCTGATAAGCTGGCAATTGCTACACAATGGGACAATAGTCCAGCAACCTCTGCCTACTGAATAACAAGATTTCATCCAAAATTATGCTCCAATACACCTTTTATGGAGTTCCCCCAAACTACATCTATACTGGGGAAAGTCCTAGATACTCTTAATAGGGTATTTCAAGTTACTATTAGCAGGGATCCTAAACCTTGCCTTTTGGTCATCTTGGATGGTCTACTGGTAGAAGATCCCATTAAGCAGGCAATAACTTGAGCTTGGTTTCAGGCTAGAAAATTAATCCTGCGACATTGGAAGTCGACTGTACCACTATAGGGGATATATTACATTTAGAAAAGTATATATTCCAACATAGAGGGTGCCCACATAAATATCAAATGGTTTGTTCACCTTGGCTTGACACCCCAGGGCTAATCTCATTTTGGATAGAATCTTGTGAATATGGTATGGGAACCAAAGCTGGTTATTTCACACAGATATGCATCAGTGAATGTCATGGTATAATACATGTTTTTTGTGATGATGATGGGAAATGTTAATGTTATTCATGTCTATTGGGTGAAATTTTTTTGGAACTAATGTCTGATGTATGTTGGTTAATTTCTTTCAATAAAGAACCTTAGAGTTAAAAAAAAAGCAGTCTAGTGTGACAAGTATATGGTGAATACTCAAAAATCCTCACATAAATATAAGGAGGTTATTATAACTGAGGGAATTTTATTAAAATTCCCCAATCTGACCTGTCCCCTAAACTTAGCTATAGCCTAAAACCACCTTAATGCCAACCCATTTCATGGCTATGAAAAGTAGAGCTTAAAGCAAACCTCTGCTTTGCCCAATTAGCACAAAGCAACAAGTTTAATTCCTACATCCCAGCGAAAATATACACTTTTATTTGCTCCCACCCCAAGCTTTGTTCAGAGCTGGGAGCTAAAGGAAATATTCTGCTTGTGGGTACTGAGGAGCACATGAATCACCATTTGACAGGCCAATCAACACTGTGGCAGGGAAGACCATAGCCCTGTGTAAGCTATGGCTCTGGCATCTTGAAATTTGCACAGGGCTTTAAAAAAAAAAAAAAAAAAAAAAAAAAGGTAAGACTGTGAGTCTGGAGGTCTGAAACGGTTTATTTGCCCTGCATGGGTAAGGCACAAATTTCCAAGTACTACAATCACTGGCCCTAAAAAGCCAAGCACTGCCCAAAAAGGCTAGGGCGGGTGGAATGCAGTAAAGACCAAGGTGTCAAACCCTCCCCTTCACCAAAAATCTTGCAATCTATTTTGTGTGATAATGCTCTTAAAATGTTCCCGTTTATAGAAAAACTTTACATTATAACCACTGCAGCTAAGAGACAGCTGTCTTTAAACTTTTACAGCAACAGTGAACATTTATTTAATTCATAAAGCAGCAAAAACAAGGTCTGACAAGTCAACCCAAGTATTTCTTCAAATGTGGATTTTGATAGATAAGAATACTGGAACTCTAAATGAAGTTGATTTGCTACAGTGCATTTGTATATATATTTGCGTCAACCCATCAATTTCTGTTTTTGACATTACTCAGTAAATGGCATACTTATGTTTAGTACACAACAAAAACATTGGACTACCATGTTTTACAAGGTCACATAAAAACACCAACCACATCAAATAATGAATCTGCCAGCAGTCGGTTATGACAAACAATGGCGCTGACGTACATTCAGAAATTGCAGTCCTACGTTTCATAAGAGGTAGATCACTCATTTCATTACTAAGCAATGCTACTTGGGTATAAGGAAGCTCAATGCCAAACTGTCACTGCAAGACCTGTGACCGGTTTTCCATGGAATTACCAGACATCCTGGATGACACATGTAACAATTTACCGTTGAGTAAGGCAAAGTATTTGTGGAGCTTTTAGCTAGCTTTTCTTAAAGTGTTTAAATTAGTACCATTTAACTACAGTTTGTAAATGCTCAACACAAATCCTAATGGGCGTGTGCATTTCCACTTTTTACCCCTTCAACCCTGGAAGGTTTTTTCCCCTTATGACCAGGCCAGACTGCATGGTCGTGTGACACTATATCCAAATAAAATTGATGTCCTTTTTTTCCAACAAGTAGAGCTTTCTTTTGTTGGTATTTGATCACCTCTGGGTTTATTTTTTGCGCTAGAAACAAAAAAAGACCGTCAATTATGAAAAAAAAAAAAAACACAAAAAAAAAAAAAAACACAATATGTTTTACTTTCTGCTATAAAACATATTCAATATTAAAAAAATAAATAAATAAAATAATAAATAAAATTTCTTCTTCATCAATTTAGGCCAATATGTATTCTGCTACACATTTTTGATATTGATTGGTTTGTGCAAAAAAGTTATAGTGCCTACAAACTAGGGGATAGATTTATGGCATTTTTATTTATTTTTTTTACTAGTAATGGCATCGATCAGCGATTTTTAGTGAGACTGCGACATCGCAGTGGACAGATCGGACACCTGACACTTTTTTGGGAACCAGAGACATTACTACAGTAATCAGTGCCAAAAATATGCACTGTTACTGTACTAATGACACTGGCAGGGAAGGGTTAAGCGTGGGGAATGGACTCACTAGATGAACAGAGTGATCCGTGTTCCTGATTAGCAGGAACACAAGATCACTGTATTAATCTTTGACAGAACGGCGGCCTGCTTGTTTACATCGGCAGACTGTCATTCTATCTCTCTGGGGAGCGACCATGGGTGGCTAGCGGACATCGCGTCTGCCGGACCCACTGATTGGCTCCCCCTATGGCTATTACACGAAATGTCATACAGGTACTTAGTTTCGTGCAATAGAGCCGACTTGCCGCAGTATATGTACTGCGGATGGTCAGCAAGTGTTTAAGCAAGCAGGCTTTCAAAAAGTTTCAAAAAGTGCTGAAGCCTGCTAGCAGCTTGTTTAAAGTGGCAATCTGCACTCCCATTAGGATCTGTGTTCAACATATACAAACTGGAGCTGAATGGTACTTTAAAAGCTTCAACAAAGCTTGCTGAAATCTCTGCTAAAGTTATTTCAAAGCTTTCTGTTCATACTGCTCGTATGCAGGCTGAAGCCCATGTGAAACAGGCCATAGGGTCATAGATGAAAAAAGAACAGTTTTAAAAATATTTAAATTCAAAGTCAGGCAAATATGAAATGTTGCATTCTAAAATTTAAATTCTCTAGTTCAGCCAGCTGGTAGAGTTCTCTGCTCCCCTTTTTCTCCTTACAATACAAAACCCTGATATTGTACCTGCATCCTATCCTGGCCTTCGCACAGTATGGTACTGTACAGGCATCTCCTGTACCTCCTTGTCTCATTGCATAGTACAGAATACAATGCACACTGCAGTATAGCCTTACACCTGCGTCCTGTTTTTACAGGCACACAGTACAACACAGGCATCTCCTGTACCTCCATGTCTCATTGCATAGTATAGAATACAATGCACAATGCATGATAGCCTTACACCTGCGTCCTGTTTTTGCAGGCACACAGTACAACACAAGCATCTCCTGTACACCACTGTCTACTTACACTACAGTGCACATTGTACAATAGCATGCAGGTTACACCTGTAATCAATAATTACATTAATATAGCAAATAAAATAGACCAGTGAATAATAAATCTATAGGGTGATAATAGAGTCAAAAGTAGGCCCATAGAATGCATTTAATAGCATTTTAATGCAAAACAAGTGTTTAATTGATACTAAATGTCTGTTGCAAAGCACTGTGGCGGAGATCAGAGTAAATCAATGAATTTTTATATGCTGTCATTTTAGTTCTGCTAGCTCTGGGAAGAGTAGTAGAAATACCCTACCAATCTGTTTGTGCAGCTCTGTCTCTCAGTACAAGTTTGACATACATACTTGTCACTTCAGATGTAGAGTCTGAAATGCACCAGTAGTTGCCATAGAGACGTGCAAAAGATTCCCTGCCATTTCTGAATCTTTTTCAGAAAAGCTTTTCGATTTTGTAAAATAAAGGCCAAGTTCACCCATAAATACTTCTTGTTGGTTGTTGAATCTGTATCTGTTTGCCTCATATCTCTTGGTGACCATCTATGGTTTGATTCCCCTTTTCCTGAGAAACTAGCCCTGCTCACTTTCCATGGCCAGTACAAAGCCAAGCAAAGGGTCTACAAGTCTACAAAGTAAAATCAATGGGGAACTCAACACCAGGGGTTGGAACACTCATACTGTAATTGCTGAGGAACGTGAGCGGAGCTGTGAACTCGAATTTGCTAACAAATTCATAAAAGATACAAGAAGCCTTTTAGTATTTCATTTTGGATAGAGGGAACCTTTAAGTTGACGATCACGTAAGTCACTTTTGTATAGAAAAACATTCCGTCATAAACCCAGCTGAATATCTATAAATGCATAAAGCATTTTATGTAAATATATTATTAAAGTGTATGTATTGCTCAAAGCTAAAACAAAAAGTTTTTGGCTGAGTAGGGAAGGCTAAAACCCTCGTTTTTCTGCAGTCTGTGTACCATTGGGGAAATCTACATTCTCCTCCGGTCACAGAGGAAGCAACGGGAAGCTGGAGGAAATCTCCCAAAGTGAATGGAATCCCTATTTAAGGCCTCATTCACATGGCTGTAAAGAAATGCAACTGCAAATACAACTGTTTATTATTTACAGATCTGAATGCAGCTTTATTGTTTTCAATGTAGACATTGCCACAGTTGCTTAATAATGCACTGATTTTAACCACCTCAACAGCATGGCCTGCATGGTAAATGTACATAATATAACTGGGTACTAACATTTATATGTAAAGTTGATCCAGGGAATATCTGATTGCCTCTTGGGGGGATCAGGAAGGAAATTTTTCCCCTGCTGGAGCAAATTGGATCATGCTTTGCTGGGGTCTTTCGCCTTCCTCTGGATCATCTGTGGGTATAGGATTGTGCATATGGGATTGTATGATTTTTTTTTTCTCTTTTATTGGTTGAACTGGATGGTCTTTTTTTCAACCTAACTATGTAACTATGTTTATTTGAACTATGCTATTTTCATGTTTGGGTTTTTTTTCACTTTGCTATTTTTGTATCTTTTGCACGTGAATTGTACCTTTTGTACTTTTAATACATTTTATATTACTGTACTTTTTGTATATTATGTAAAACTTTAATAAAATGAGAACTTTCAAATGAAATGCACTGCCTTCATATCCATAACACAGCATCCAAGAACATTCAAATACACATGTACTATTAAAAAACAAACTTTTACGCATTAAAAATGGATCTATCTACTGATTATGCAAAAACTTTTGTTCCTTGCCTTAATGATCAGTAAAATGTTTACAAGTGTGTTACAGCCACGTGAATGAGGCCTTAGATGACAATGGTGGTCACTAGTATAAATGTATGGGTTAATCGATTAAAACTTGAAAAAAGGGTCTAACCTGCCCCACTCTATCCAAAACTAAATTTTAAAAAATTGCCTGAAGATACACTTCAAAATCACGAGTACAACAAAATACAAAATTCCACTATATATTCAACCACAAAACTATTTAAAAAAAAAAAAATCAAAACAACAAGTCAATATTTACAAGTTTTGCATTAACTTATGGTACAAAACAATGTAATTCTGTAAATACTGTAAAACTTGGTCCTGCATTGTCATGCTACAAAGACATTATACATTAAAAATATATCTAAAGAGTATAAAATATAAAAGGGCACATACAGGCTTCAAAAAGACATCACAGAGTATAGTATACTGTAGTCACCCAATTAAACTAAAGTAGGAGAGACTGCTTTTGAATAACGTATTTTGCACACTAACACAATCACTGGCTTCTGTATAAAAGTAAAGCACAGAGTCATCTTTTAATAAAACAGAAGTCCCTTTTCAGTAAGGATCACAAATTTCAAAAATTACACTCTACGTTGAAAGGAAAAGAAGGCTGATTAACACAACATGCAACACATGCACCCTATTGAAGTATGTATATATCAATATGATCAAACTGGAAACCATGGAAGCAGCAGATTATGCAGTACTAAATGCAAAACCTTAAAAATGAACAATATTTATATTATTAATATTAAAGTTACTTTATAGACACCTGGCATCATGAAAGAAAATTGCTTCATAATGTTGCAGCTTTAATACAGGGCACTATAAATGACAAACACTTGATCTAGCCATTTAACAGTTTATTACATTTAAGGAATTCTCCCTTTCTTATCACTTTATCTCACGGGCTTGCACATACATTTCTGCAGTTTGTACTGTAAGCGGACCTTCGGTCCCAAAAGAGCGTTTTTCCCTGCAACCCTCCCTCTGCAAAATATTAAATTCACTTTTTTTTGCTTAGCATTTGTTTTTATTTATGGTATTTTATTTTTTTTATTTTTTTTACTGAATGACATATACCTGCTCCTGCAGCTTCCTGGGATATACTAATCACGTATCCCAGGAGGCTGCAGGAACAGCCACTCATAGCGGCTGATGGATGGACTCCTGATTATGCTAGAAGGAAAGATGGAGGCCCTGATAGGTCCTGACCAGCAGCACTTGAGCAGTGGATCGCAGCTGGATTTGCTGGGCAGGTGAGTATCTGAATTAAGGTCAATGCTGCATAACATAAAAAGGAGGGGGGAAAAAAAAAAAAAAAAAAGAGGGGGTTGGGTTATTTTCAGCCCACTCTGGTTATGTGATTAGCCAGTCCCAGCCACAGGGGAGAGGAGTGAGTGCTTGACAATGACTAGTTAAGCCTAGGAGTGGTGACCTCACCCATAGGCTCCTATGTCCCATCTGTTGTCAGCTCTCCCTCCTCTCCTCTGTAGCTGCTGTTGGCTGACACGGGAGCTAGGTCACATAATTAGACCAGAGCAGGCTGAAATACGCAAGGATATACAGCTTTCTTACACAGGTTAGTCAGAATAGGTGTTGGGAGGGGGGAGGAAGTGTTTTTAAGATTAGTTAGGTAGAGCCTAAAATTAAGGAAAAAAATTATTTTAATAATGTTTTAAGGATTTGGTGTCAGTCTATTCTTCCTTCCCCTTCATTCTTCTCCTTTCAATGGCTTACTCTCATTACAACTGTGTAGGGCAGTGGTGGTCCACTTAACATACAGGGCCTCAAATGTGCCCCCCACAATATGTCCAAAGGGTTGGCCAATAGCTTTGTTTTTGTAAATTTGCAAAAACAGGGAAGAAAAAAAGCCACTAAAATGTATGAGCAGTTTAATAAACAAACCTGCAAACTGCAGGATTTGCTTATATAGGAGCGGTTGTTGCTCCTGAACCAACAAGCCAGAGGCTTTGTTTAGCCACACACTGAGCACTGCCGAGCCACATGTTGGGCACAAGGGTGTGGAGAAAACAATGGAGAGAAAGATACAAATCTGACAAGGATTGTAGATTTTTGCTAAAGGATATCATTTTTATTTCTGTCTGTATTGCTGTTGGGGAGCTTACCTCACTTCCTGTTTGGTGAAAGTGTGGCCAGCAAGACATAAATATGGGAAAAGGGTGCACCGGAGAACAGAAAACCTGATAGGGTTTCCAACCCCTCCCTACTCTATAAAATAAAGAAAGCCCTGGCTTGACATGCACTTTGCGTGCATTCACTAAAGGCTGCTTGCTAAAGGTAATGATGATGCCTTAGAATCCCTGTCATCATTTGATTGCAGTCTGTTTCCCAAATGGGAAAATTCATCTGCTTTAGGACACAAAGGAAAATCCAAAAATTTTGACTTGTCATTGGAGCATGATTAAAAGGTGTGATCTACCAATGATAACACTTGGTCCAGTGACAACCGTCTAAGAGGAGATCTTTTTTACATTAGTGAGATTTCTGCTCACTTCCTCTCATTGGGATAGGGAGTTCATGTAAATCTCCCCAATGGGACACAATTGACAAAAAATAAATAAATAAAAAAGACAGGGGTTTTATCTACTCTTATTCCCTAATGGGCAAATGCAGCCTCAGTTTGAGATGCTTCTGAGATCACTGATTCACTGACGGGGCATTTGTCCTGCAGTTGACCTGCTTCGGATGTGCATTTGAACTGCTTTGTTCTGCTTTTGAATCCCTATAGACTTGAATGAGGAGAGATGACTTTGGACATAAAATTTCAGTGATGATTAAAAAAAGACTACAACTTTATTTTCTAGGATTAGTGTGAACTTTCCAGCTTTGCAGCAATATCATTACCATTACTACTGTTGTCATGGTGATAGAGCTCTGCAGAATATATATATATATATATATATATATATATATATATATATATATATATATATATTCAGGCTTATTGAAAACACACCTGTACTGAACTATGAAACGCATCAGTTGAAGAAGAATATAAAGGAAAGTAGATGTTGTATGCTTGGTTCATTCAGTGTTTAGGGTTTTAGTATATTTTGGAAGCATCCCATTTAAGGCATATTGTAGTCCTGGAAGCTTCTCCAGTTACAATGGTGACTCAGCCAGGATAGACTGTAAATCTTAGTTCAATATGAAGGGCTCAACTAGAATTTGGCTTCTGAAAATTTGTTTGGTTATTTCAGAAGCAGAAATGTTGCCTTAGGACCTTACAGCAGTACCTATCCAAAACTGAATGGGTTTTGGGTCGGCTGAGCATTTAAGCAGACATTTACACGGATTTACTTGATACTTGCATTTAAAGTATTTTAGAAAAAAAAAAAAACATTCAGTATATATAAAATATATTAAACATTTTATTTAAATGGATTATTAAGATCTTTTATACATCAAACATTCAAACTTGCAAAACCTCTGCGATCACAAAACTACAAAAAAATATAGTAAAAATACCTTTAACAAGTTCAACAGTAGATTAAAAAAAGTTTTGCATAACTATATGGTACATATACTATATTGGTACACAACTATATTGCATAACTATATGGTACAAAATACAATTTTGCAGATATGTTGAAACCTTTTCCTGCATAGTCATGCTACAAAGATAGAATTTATTCAGCAACAAGAAAAACTCCAATGTTTTGAGTAATTTGGAATATCACCATAACCACCACCAGTCTTCTTGAATCTACAGTCTTTATAGGAGGTCATAAGCAAAGTGATGGGGTTTAGAAATATGGAGACAGAGCTGAGGTAGAGCAGGCTTAATTGATGTGGAATGTACAGCTTGGTGGTAGCACCCTTTCCATTCCTCTTTCCACTCTTTCCTCCTTCCTTATGGTATGTCTAAGACCATTTTTTTCTATATGATTAGAGCAGGGAATGGTTACAACCCTGTCTTTTTTTGCCACCTGTGTCCCATTGAAGGAGATTTGCTTTCACTTCCTGTCCTGTAGACACAACAAGAATCAAGAGGAAATATCTCATGTGTTAGAATTCCCCTCTTAGATGGTGGTTACTGGAACAAATGTCACCCCTGGAAGACTTCCCCGTTACTTTTGTTCAGGAGAGAACTCAAAATTTTGGATTTTCTCTCAGGTTCAATCTGTGTGGCAATGATCACCAAGACAAACCGAGGGCGAGTCTCACCAGGACACAGCTAGCATTAAAAACCTGACATGGGTCCTAACCCTTCTCTACTAAATCTTTGAAAATACCTTTAGAGAAACTAAGTTGATACAAATGGCAGAGACCACAAGCAAAGTGCAATACCTAAAAACAACCGGATTTAAATTTTACTTCAGTCACACAAGTAATAGGTAAATCCTGATTGGATTTTATGAGATCGTGCTTTTCACATTGATCTTCATCATATTAGATCTTCATCCTAATAAATAAGCATGTTTAGCTAATGGCTACCATTACTGATTATAGGAAAGTCAACAACAGCTATGACATGCAGATGAAAGCTTCCAAGGAAAACTATACTTTCACCAATGTGAGTACTTATAGGGAAAGCGTCAACACACAAAAAAACACATTAGGACCCCAAAATCAAGTGAGCATTGAGATACTGTTACACATCAACCTATCAACTCTATGTTTGAATAGTATAACCAAGCAGATTGAACCCATTACAGCCTTTATACTGCCCCTTTAGACTCCACGTCTTGTACAAAGAGCACCAATAAACTTTTGAAAAGAAAAACAAAAATTGTCAGGTGATGCAATTTACCTACTATGCCCCTTCCTGCATTCAATATGTGAAAACACTGGCATCATCCATCAGTCACTATGGTTTAAACAGTAACTGAAGAGACTTAAAGGGTTCCTCCACAAACTTTTTTGGCAACAGGATTGATATAAGTTCCTTCCATGTTGGTTACCAGCTCTGCATTTCACCCCCTTTACCAGTTAGTCTAGATGGAGTTGTTTGGAATCAAATTGTTTTGGAGACCTCACTCTAAAATAACAAACTCTAAATCTGCCATCTGAAGGCCAAAGTGTTGCAAAACTGCAGCATTGTAGTATAAAATGGCAAAGCCTAGAGCAAATAGCAAGGGGATTCTGGGCCAAGGCATGGTACCTGTATTAAAACATCTTTTTATGTTGTGTGACATTTCCTTTATGCTGAAGAGGGTAGATCCACTAGAACCAATTGATCAAAAATTGTATACAAGCCAGCAGGATGATCAAGCCTGCCTTTTAGTTGCACAAAGCTACAGGTTTTCGTTATGCACCATTACGACTTTCTAGACACTGGCATCCTAACAACCAATGAGTTCTTCAGTTAATAAGGAGGATGTCTGTTGCCTACACAGCATCCATGTTTAACCCTCCTCTGCCCCTCTCCCTCCACACTGGGGGTCACATTGGCTGACTGATGGAAAGAAATTGAAGGAGAAAAGAAACATTGGATTACTAGTCAGTTCCAGTGTGCAAAAGTGTATTTGCTTTGAAATAATAAATCACCTCTAACATTGGGTGTCCTATGTGTGGATGTTGCTGCATTATGTAACACTATTAATACATTTTAGAATGGAGTGCTTCGAGACGGGCTATAATTTTAAAGGATGACTTGACTGAAAAAAGTTTGAGAAACACTCATTTAGAGGTCTAGTCTAGCCCTTAAATTTAAAGGCAAAAGCAAAAATGTTATTGCGGTTTACCAGTTCTTACATGTTATAGCTACATTAATTTTTTCCTTCCGGCTTTTTTCCCCCCTCGGTGATCTGGTCAGTAAGTCTATTACTTTTCAGCTTCCTTTAACATGCCAAGATTGTCAAGACCTTTACAACTGAAAGGGGTGCATAAAGTGGTCAGCTTTTAATAGTTCAGGTTCAATTTGTTAATCAAGTTTATACAGATCTGCTAGTGTATCTAATTCTACCCTCTTTCGAGATTGGCAATGCTGCTGTCAATGTGTCTCTCCATTGCTCCTCCATACAGTGAAGCCACACAAAGACAGGAAGTGTGTTACTGGCTAGATCACCAGGTGAAAACAAACGATATAAAAAATAAAAACCAAAAAAAAAAAAAAAGAAACAAATGCTGCCAAAACATGTAGACATTGGTAATTCGAGATATATTAAATGTATGCTTTTGGGTTTAGATATGCTTTAAAGCAGTTGTATTGTCCGCTTGCACAGGTTTACCTACATTTAAGCCTACATTAAGGCTTACCTGCCGGTAAAATGAATAACTGCTAAACTTGCACAGTTTAGGAGATATTCACCTTGCATGCAGCCATTGACGTCAGCAGCGCATGCGATGTGAAAGTCCGGAGGATGGTGCTGGACTTTGCTAGAACAAAGGACTCCCGTGCACGCCACTCACAGCACTGAAGCTTGCAAACCCAGAAGTAACACTGGGGCAACATGTCAGCCTTCGAAGTGGTGCAGGGGCTTCGTTCTGAGGTATTTCATAATGAGCTTGTGTGCAGTGCATACTAGCTCATTATTTCTTTGCCTTACAAGTTTTTTTTTTAGGGCATACAACTACTTTAAAGGGAGGAAACTCAGATTACATCTGTTAATGGAAGACTTCTCAAGTCATTTACATATGAGTATAGAAGAATAACATTATTGGACTGTGTGGAGAAAGACTTTAAGTAATTTCTATCAATCATGCTGCTTACTGGATGACCAGTATCTGAAGCACAAGCCAGGAAGAGGCAGTGAATATGCATGTGACGTGGATAAGATCTATGTACATAGCTCGTAAAATTATTTTACAAAAATGGATATCCAATTCCCCGCCAATTAAAACACAATGGCTTGAAGCAATTAACCTTAATTTTAAACGGGAGGAACTTGCATATAAACATAGGAGAAATCCTAAACATTTTTTAAAAATTTGGTCTTGGTGGCTAGTTTTAAATTTAGGTGAGTAACTGACTGAATATATTAAAGAACTAAAGCTAAAAGTCAATAAAGAGATTTCTGGAAGGGGATAACTGAAGGTGTATATATACACACAATATTAGGCAAAATAATTCTTTTTTTTTTTTTGCTATTGTTGTTTAATGGGGTTGATTGGCGGGAATTTTTTTCTTTTCCTCTTGTTTATGTTATGTGTTTTGTTGTATATTTAAAATTAAAAAAAAAAAATTGATTAAAAAAAAAGGAAGAGGCAGGAATTAGGAAAGATTGCATCCCTTATGCTTTAAAGTATATCTAAAGCCAAAACCTCTTTATATTTCATAGAGTAGGACATGGTTATCCCTCCCCCCAACTTTTCTTTTCAGGGGAGATTTCTCTTTACTTACTATTATGAATACACAATGGGGAGCTGGAGGAAGTATCTCTCAGATAGTTGTCACCAAAACTGCTTTTCCCATTTTGGTGGTAGCCAAAAAATGTTTGATTATCCCATCATTTTCTGACAATGCTCACCAGGATATGAGAGAATCTTCTCAGTGGGGACAAACAGTAGTTAAAAAAAACACAACTGGGGTTTTTGACACTTTCACACACTAAACAAAGTTTTGGCTTTGGGTACACTTTAAGACAACAATGTCTGATACAAGTTACTCATTTAGCCTTGTGAGATTAATAGGTAATTAGTATTATGCAATGTGAGCAGATTACTGAATGGTTACAATAAGCTGCTGAAACTTATTGGCATGTCTTTAGCAAATAACCATCCTCCATGTAATGAGCTGTGGGTCCTTGCAAGCAAGTTAAACACTGCATAGCATTTGCAATACTGAGAAGCTGCAAAGAACCTTCTACATTATCCTGTCGTCAACTCTTGCAGGATCATTGAATGCAACCAACGCATGTCACAGATACACCTCAGTTAATCAGGATTTGTGAACTGAATGGGTACCTATGTGTAAATGGCAATGCGTTCTGCGTAGGTTCAGCCCTTGGTTCAAAATTTTGCGTCACTTCTGGGGGTGTTCTTTCATCATCTGTCCCATTGATGCTTTCTGGCGTTAAAGGAGACTGGATATCCCCTCCAGCGGACTCCTTAAATGAAATACAAAAAAAATTACTGCTAGAAAAGGCATTGACTAAACTCTATGCAATCAATGTAATCTAAGCTTAACATAGAAACCAAAGAGTGCTTTACAAAGTATGCAAATCTATTCACATAAGAAATTATTTTAGCAGTTTGCAATAGGGCATTCAAGAAAAAATTACTGTAGATCAGCTTAACAGATATGATTATGATTTAGTAATTCCTGGGATTAGAGAAGGACTTTTACCCTCTCTATGGAACCTGTAGCCTCTCTGCAGAGTTCTGACACACTCCCTCCTGAGTAAGGGCAAAAGCTCTCTGATCAGCAGGCCGCAGGAGTGTTGCTGATTGCAGAGCTATAGGTTTGACTTAGCAGGAGGCCTATTGGACCTCTGAAGGAACCAGTCTCCACACAGATTGCAGGGGGGTCTCTGCAGCATGTTGGCAGGAGACAGACTTTTGTGCTCATGCTGTGGCTGCTTTCTAAAGAAATGAACTGTAAGACATTGAACACCTTCTGTTTTTATGCATCTGGAGTGTATTTAGGGTGTTTAAAAGTTCATTTTGGGCTTTAAGGTTTCTTAAAGTAAATCTAAACCCTTATGCCCGGTACACACTACCAGCTTTTTTCATTTGACCCAGTGGGCTGAACGAAAAAAAAAAAAAAAAAAAAAAAAAACTGTACTACAGCCCTTGCTGTGCTATTGTGTTCTGACAGGGGGACTGCACCAACCCGCCCGCCAGAACATGCTGGTCAGCGCGCTGATTGGATGCGGGTCTCAGCACACCTTTTTCAGCCATGACCCTACTTTCGGACCAGCTGCTATACACATGTTGGGCAATTGCTATTGAACTGGCCAATGCCACCCAACATTCGGCCCGTGTGCACTACACTTTACTAGATAAAATTTCATTTGCCAAAGCACTTTACATTGAAACAATTGTCATGGCTTTTCCCCATGAAATATGGTTTTTACTTTTTCATTTTAGTGCTGATCTTCCCCAGTCATTTCAGCTACATCTTGTCTACAAGCACTTGCTTTGGCATCCACCCCATTGCTCTGGAACAGATTCCTGATTGGGACAACAATGGACCGTGACTGTGTAATGAGTCAGTATGGCCAATTGTAGTCTCAATCAGGGATGTTTGTGACAAAGTCTTGTTGGGAGGCAGTTGCCACCCCATAACTGGAAATGCCTGAACAAGGACCTCCATGGCAGAATTACCAGGTTTTAATGAAAGCTGCATTAAAAAAAAAAAATAATAAAGAAATAAAAAAGAAAAAAAATATAGAAAAATTATAAAAATGCAGCTTTTTGACTTACACTAACACGTTAAAGCCTATATGAGATTTTATCAATTTGGTTTATCTCTGCTTTAACCTGTCGCAAACTTTCACATTTATATTAAGCACGTGGTGAAGAAGAATCCTAGTTACATGTTACCTTTGGTGAAAACCACCTGTCAAAACAATCAGATCCAGAAACCAGATTCTGTTAAAGTTGCCTGCAAATATCCACTCCTCTGTATAGAAAAAGACAAGACTGCCCCCCATCCTTCCTGCCTCCAGAGCCCCCTTATTGGTGCTTTAAAGTAATTGATGGCCTCACCTGTCAATAGGGAAATTTAGAAAAGTGAGTGGGGATGGTGACAAGTTTAACTCTTACATGAAAAATGGATAACTGAATATATTATTGGCAACCTATATCACGAATCTACTGATCATTTTTCAATGTAGTTTTCACTAAATGTAACCTTTGCTTGCAAAACCGTTACACAGAGGAGGCAAGTATAACATGTTTGTTATTTAAAGAAAAAAAAAAAAATCTTTCCCTTTACGTTGTGGAGGAGTTTTTTAATGTGTGGAAGAGGAAGAGAAGTTTCTTCTAACTGGAGATCTGCTTCAAATGCAGGGGCATTAATCAAACTAGTACATTGCATGAATGTGGATTTTAAGATATTAATAGCATACTTTGTTTCATAAGTTTTTAGGAGAAAAAAAAATACCCATTAAGCAGCTCTGGATACAAGTAGAAGTCTGCATTATACAGTACACAGCCAAATTTGCATGTAATACTGGGATGTATTAAAACAGATCCTCTTTCACTTTTAAAAAAATGATTTACACAACCGGGTCACAAAAAAATGATCATCTACTTGAGATATTATTAAATCATATTCACACACAATTCTTAAATCAGACGTTGGCTCATAGTTGAATATGTGATATTTTTGGCTTAAAAAAAAACCTCACAAATATGGAAAGGTCACCAAAGTTAATTTTTCCAATATTGTCCAACCCTTATACAAAATAAGTACTGATAGTTTACATGTGCATTTGATAGATATTAAAATTATGGATTCACATATAGATGAAAAAATGTCTCATCATTGAAAGTTTTACTTACCAAGGTGATTAGCTAATCTAGATTTATGTACTGTACTGAAAAAAAGGTAGCGTCACATCTACTATAAGTCTTTTAAATAGTGTACCTAGGAGATTATGTTTATTAAATTGTAAAGCTGCACCATGGTCAGCGTTTTAGAGCTTTATCAGCATTGTGCCTGCAGAATGAGAGAGGTCTTCTATCCCTGAGTACCCTGTAGTATGTCATATGACTGCAAGGAAAGGCTGAAAATGAAGACTTCTAGCTTATCTAATTTATTTTTAAAATGGTATTTTATACACGCACACACATATATAGGAATGCTCTCAAAAATATATATATTTTAATTGTTTATGTTTATCAAGTTACAAAATGCAAAGTTAGCGACCAGAAGATATATCTAAATCAAAGTTTGGTGTGACTACTCTTTGGCTTCAAACCAGCATCAATTCTTAGGCTCGATTCACACTACAGCGACTTGCACTCCCTCTTGTGTCGCTCCAAGTCGCTTGACATAAGAAACCCCATTGAAGAGAATGGGAGCGGTCTTAATGTACACTAATGAAGTCACTCCGACTTCAAAAAAGGTTCCTGTACTACTTCAAGGCGACTTCTATCTGACTTGTGCCCATAGAATTCAATGGAAGTCGCCTTCAAGTCGGATCCCATCTATATTGAAGCAACTTTACGGGAAAAGGAAAATAATTTACACAGGTACTCCCCACTAATTACCCCGGCAACCCCCTCTCTCCCTACTCTGATTGGCCACAGGCAAAGTCGCCTGGCATGGAGGTCACTTTAAGTTGCGTTGTAAGTCGCCAAAAGTCACGCTGAAGTCGCATTGAAGTCACGTTCAAATCACCTACCAAAGTCGCCCCTGAAGTCTGAACACCCCTGTGTGAACCGGCCCTTACACATGCACAAAGTCAGGGATTTTGTACAATCAGGTGTATGATTAACCAATAATAGAGCAGGTACTAATTCATTCAATTTCAATCCTCTGACATGGAAACAGGGCTTAGGCTAGGTTCACACTAGTCCGAGAAACGGACCAACATTAGGAGCACAAGTCGCATTACATCATCAAATCAATAATTCCCTATGAGGGCCGTCTTAACTGGTCCGACACGAGTTACACCGACTTTGAAAAAGGTTCCTGTACTACTTTTGTCTGACTTTGATCCTACTTCAGCCCATTGAACATCATTAAAGTCGGATCATTGTCTTAACTGATCTGACTTTGGAATGCGACTTGTATTCTGAGGATCTTGAAGAGGAACGCCACGTCAAATTAAAAAAAAAAAAAAAAAAAAAAAAACAGCATGGGTTCCCTCTCCCAGAGCACACCAGGCCCTTCGGTCTGGTATGTATTTTAAGGGGAACCCCTCACTCCAAAAAAAACAGCGTGGGCCCCCCCCCCCCAAAATCCATACCAGTCCCTTGTCCGAGCACGCAGCCCGGCAGATCAGGAAAGGGGGTGGGGACGAGCGAGAGGCCCCTTTCCTGAGAGGGCCCCCAGATCCTGGCCCCCCCATCCTATGTGAATGAGTATGGGGTACATTGTACCCCTACCCATTCACCTAAAAAAAAAGGTGTCAAAAATAAACACACTGCACAGGTTTTTAAAGTATTTTATGAAGTCAGCTCCGACGTCTTCTCCCTCTGATTTCTTCTCCCCTCTCCGGCATCTTCTTTCTTCTGCTCTTTTGCGGGATCTTCTTCGCTGTCTTCTCCCTCTGTTCTTCTTCCTATGTTGACTTGACGCAATCTCCTGCACAAATGCTGTTTCCGCGCTGTGCGTTGAATTACATTGACTTATATTGGCATGGGGCGGGCCATCCGCTGATGTAATCCAGAGGCCCCGCCCCATCATGACGTCATCACCCCATCATGCCTCGGGCGTTGCCGTCATAAGGGTGTGGGGTCTCCAGATGACATCAGCAGGTGGCCCCGTCCCATGTCAATATAAGTCAACGCACAGCGTGGAGACCGCATTAGTGTGGAAGATCGCATCGAGTCAACGCCGAAAGAAGGAACAACAGAGGGAGCAGACAGCGGAGAAGACCCGGCAAAAAGGCAGAAGGCGCCGTGGAGAGGGAGAAGACCCTGTAAAAGAGCCGAAGACTCCGTAGAGAGGGAGAAGACTCGGCAAAAGAGCTGAAGATGCCGTGGAGAGGGAGAAGACCCCGCAAAAGAGCCGAAGACACCGGAGCTGATTTAATAAAATACTTTAAAAACCTGTGTAGTGTGTTTATTTTCGACACTTTTTTTTTTTTAGGTGAATGGGTAGGGGTACAATGTCCCCCATACTCATTCACATAGTGTGAGGGGCTGGGATCTATCTGCATGTCGGGTTGTCAGGAAGAAGCCCTTGTCCAAATCAACATGAGGACAAGGTGCTTTGGGGTGGGGGGGCGCAGGGCACCTCTGCCCCAAAGCACCAACCCCCCATGTTGAGGGCACGTGGCCTGGTATGGTTCAGCAGGGGGGCCTCTCGCTTGTCCCCACACCCTTTCCTTCCTTGTGTGCTCGGATAAGGGTCTGGTATGGATTTTGGCGGGGGACCAAACTCCGTTTTTTTGGCATGGGGGTTCCACTTAAAATCCATACCAGACCGAAGACCGACATGTCACAGAGCAAAGTTGGATCAAAGTCGAACCATTTTTGTGTTGGATAGTGTGAACCTAGCCTAAGACAAAACTATGCACAAAAATCTAGGAACTGGGGTGCAGAAAAATGGCAGCAGGTGATCGGGACTGATGAGTCAAAATTTGAAAAATCTGGCTGTAGCAGGAGGCAGTTTGTTCGCCGAAGGCCTGGGAAGCGGTAAAATGATGAGTGTCTGCAGGCAACAGTAAAGCATGGTGGAGGTCCCTTGCAAGTTTGGGGCTGCACTTCTACAAATGAAGTTGGAGAATTGGTCAGGATAAATGGTGTCCTCAATGCTGAGAAATACAGGCAGATACAAATCCATTATGCCATACCATCAGCGAGGTGTGCGATTGGCCCTAAATTTATTCTGCAGCAGGGCAACAACCCCAAACATACAGCTAATGGCATTAAGAACTATCTTCTGCATAAAGAACAAGGAGTCCTGGATGTGATGGTTTGGCCCCCACAGCGCCCTGATCTCAACATCATAAAGTCTGTCTGGGATTACATGAAGAGACAGAAAGGATTTGAGGCAGCCTACATCCACAGAAGATCTGTAGTTAATACTCCAAGATGTTTGGAACAACCTTCCTTAAAAACTGTGTGCAAGTGTACCTAGAGGAATTTATGCCATTTTGAAGGCAAAGGGTGGTCACACCAAATATTGATTTGATTTTCTCTTCTGTTCATTTACTTTCTATTTGGTTCATTGATAGAGATATACACTATATTACCAAAAGTATTGGGATGTCTGTCTTTATGACTTAAATGGCATTTCAGTCTTACTCCGTAGGGTTCAATATTGAGTTGGCCCACCCTTTGCAGCTGTAACATCTTCAAGTCTTATGGGAAGGCTGTCCACAAGGTTTAGTAGTGTGTCTATGGGAATGTTTGACCATTCTTCCAGAAGCGCATTTGTGAGGTCAGGCACTGATGTTGGACAAGAGGGCCTGGCTTGCAGTTTCCGATCTAATTCATCCCAAAGGTGTTCTATCGGGTTGAGGTCAGGACTCTGTGCAGGCCAGTTAAGTTCCTCCACCCCAAAATCACTCATCCATGTCCTTATGGACCTTGCTTTGTGCACTTTGTCCAAATCATTTGGCGGGAGGGGGGGTACTTATGGTGTGGTGTGTGGTTGTCTTTCAGGGGTTGGGGTTGGCCCCTTAGATCCAGTGAAGCTGCAAAGGGTGGGCCAGCTTCATGTGCATGTACAGGCAGGCTTCCCAATACTTGTGTATATATAGGTAATTCATTGCCCCCTTATGCCCCCCCCCCAGGGAGAGTATCCGCCCACCTCCCCACCCACCTACACTGATCGGCTCCGGCTGTGACCCATCGGGCAATTGGAGGAGGATGTGGGGGCAATTGGTGGAGAGTGGGGGGGATTTGTGAAGACTGGGGGGGGGGTTTGTTAAGACTGGGGGGGATTTGTGAAGAGTGGGGGTATTTTTGAGAAGGACATACATGAGGGGGGGCTCAAGGGTCTCAAGTGCATTGATGAACTGGCGACTGCTGCTACTTTCCACTCCAGGTATGTCCCTCTTTTCCTTTTGGTCTAGGCTCACTGAGTGTCCTCAGTCAGACTCAGACTAACCTACCACTGCTGTGTTGCTGCTGGCAATACAGTACTGACACCAATACTGGGGCTCAATGGTGCGTCCACTGACACCAATACTGGGGTTTATTGCTGCCTCCACTGGCACCAATACTGGGGCTTAATGGTGCCTCCACTGACACCAATACTGGGACTTAATGGTGCATCCACCAACACCAATACTGGGGCTTAATGGTGTGTCCACCAACACCAATACTGGGTCTTAATGGTGCGTCCACTGACACCAATACTGGGGCTTAACGGTGCGTCCACTGACATCAATACTGGAGCTCAATAGTGTGTCTACTGACACGAATACTGGGAGTTAATGGTGCGTTCACTGACACCAATACTAGGGCTCTGAAGCAAAACCTGAGGAAGAAAAGAAAAAAAACTCTTGAAAGCTTGTCTTAAGCATAGCTCCCAGCTGTCCCTGATTTTGAGGGGTTGTCCCTGATTTGGAACAAAGTCCCTCTTTCCTCCTCATTTGTCCCTCATTTGGGTCTGATCTATATAGCTGTATATAAAATGAACTGTTTTATCTTTCAAAAAGTATTTCCCAGTGCTAAACCTTTCATCCAATTACTAAACTGCTGCATTTGTAAATTTCAAAAGCCAATATAAAGGAATAGTATTAGTGGTAAAAAAAAAAGCACTTGTGGGTATATCTAATCATTTTTTTATACAATTCTCTTTTAAGGCGGCGTGGCATGGGGTGTGTACTATGCCTCCGTACTTTTGACAATAGGGGTCTCTCATACCTATCTCAAAAAGTTGGGAGGTATGTTTTAAACTGTTAGGTTAGTACAATAAAAAGGTATCATTGCATAGCGCATTACTCTTGTACTTTGTAATCTTATTTATATATACTTATTTTGATTTTTTCAGTGGTATGATTTAGTGGTGAAAATTATTAGTGCCCCCCCAGTTTTGGCTGTGGTATCTTACCTGCCCCCCTATATATTGTTCCTAGAGTCACCCCTCACATATATACACAGCTTACAAAGGCATTTTAGACAGTTGTCGCAAAAATTTGGAGAAGGCCCTTTTCTGTTCCAGCATGACTGTGCCCCTGTGCACAAAGCCAGATCAATAAACATGGAGCGTAAACACACCCCTGCCATGTCCCCAGTTATGTGGACCATGAAGAATGAATATGAAGGAAAAAAAAAAGTGGGTTTAACATTCCTTTAGCATTCCTTTTCTTTTATGCTGCCTTTTCAAAATGACAAAAGCAATGATAATGATTTAAAAAGGTTTGAAGAAAGGTATTTTTTACTTTAAAAACCTCAGACCTGTGAAGCTAGGTTTAGAGATTTATCCACCAAAATCCTCAGACATTCAAGAATCCAGTGGATGATTTAATCTGCAAGTATCTAACCAAAATGGAGATATTGAGACTGATCGATAAATGGGGTCACTTATCGAAAAGCTCTGAAAAATTGGGTCTGGCAGTCCATTATGAAGAGCAACCTATAGAAGCACTGAATAAAATCTAAAAATAAAACCATACATTCTCCATTGTGTCGCCTTGCAAACAGCTACTTTAACAGAATAAATCAGTAAGCCCTAAATAATAAAGCTGTGGGCTCCATTTCAGTAATATAATGCAAGCGCCAAACATGAATAAAATGTTCAGTTTAAACAAGAGGACTAAAATAAAAATGGAACCAACATCTAAACAGATTACAATTGAGTCAGCAAGCTCTCAATCTCCTCCACCTATCGGTCGCCAAGCCATTGCCAGCTGCGATTAAAGCTCTGCACAGCCAATTTGGACACCTGTGTACTAAAAGCTGGATTACAATCAAGTTCTTATTCTACAGGGAATGGGCAGATGGCTGGTGTAAATGGACTTCAGTCAAATGAACTAGACTGGAGAGAGGACAAGAAAGAAATCTCAGGGTTAGTAATCAAATGTTAAGTTACAGAAAAACACCCACAAAATTATGTTAAAACCAATCTCAGTCTTGAGACATGGATCGCGGGTACTCTTTCCTCACCTAATGCTGAAACACTTTATGAACAAGGCCTTGGAGTCTTCACTTCCATTTCAGTTTTGTACTGATTTGTAGGGCAAATCATGCTGATTTGTACTGCTGTTTGCTTCAACCAAAAGTCTAAACACATCGTACCACAACCTGAAAGCCATCAACCTAAAAGCCATGGAATCCTGCACCCACCACTGTTTGGTGGTATCCTGTCAAATGTGGCATTAACTAAATAACATCTGGTCAAATGGTTTAAAAACACACAGGTGCTAACCAAACACCGAGTGGACTTTCATGTTGCAGTCTTTGTTTACCTGTATTTGGTGTTACATATGTTGTATTTTATAATACAGGTATTGAAGACTGCAAAAAAACAAAAAACAAAAAAGGAGGTGGCAAGTCATTACCTGTGAAGGCGTACTAGTAAGTTCCATTTTTTCTTGGGATTTCTCTTTTGCTAATCGAGCAGCTTCTTTAAATTCCTGAAATTTTTCTGCAAACTGCATTAAGAAAAAATATATAGTTAATATCCAACAAGTAATTGTGCAAAAGCAGAAGGGAATTATTACATTGCCGCAGCATGGACAAAATAATTATGTGCTGTATATTATTGCATTGTATGTAATGTCCTTTGCCCTTTTAGGAAAGTTGTGTTCATGCCACTTTAAGAAACTATTGGAAGAGAAGTCTCTAGGATAACTGAAAAAATGGCTAAATAATTTCCAGGTTTCATAATCTTTACTTGTTCCCAAAAAAGGTAGGTTGGCAATCTGCTGTTAGGGTTTGCAGCCACTAGGGATGTATAACATATATTCTTCTTCTGTTTTTCTACCATGTCTTATGGTTTTTCTCATAAATATCAAGAAATGTCCACATACAGACTAATGTCTGAAAGCCATTGACTGTATAAAATTATTTAAATTAAAATTTACACTTTACCTTAAGCAAGTTAAAGTCCAGCAATATCCACAACTTTCAGGCTAAAATTCTCAAATTAAATAGATGTTAATATGTCTCATAGGAAGCTAGGAAGCAGTGGCGGAGGGTAGTCAGCGAACAAATCTGACCCCCACCACTACCGCCCCCACCAGCGCTTGCTCGCACTCACCCCCCCCCGGCACTTAATCGAGTGATTGGGAAGGCGGCGCTCCATGGCCTTACCTTATGCAGGAAGGAGGTTGCGGAGGGAAGAGCTGAGCTGAGGCCGTTGCTTCTCCTCCCAGCTGAACAGGAAGTGGGTCCTGAGAC
>BLSH010000572.1:993153-1010101 GCA_018402905.1 Glandirana rugosa
AACACACTGTAATCGCTTAATTATAAGAGACCGTACGAGTAACTTAATCGAGTGATTGGGAAGGCGCTCCATGGCCTTAACTTATGCAGGAAGGAGGTTGCGGAGGGAAGAGCCGAGCTGAGGCCATTGCTTCTCCTCCCAGCTGAACAGGAAGCGGGTCCTGAGACCGGATTGGCCTGGGAGTCCTAAGACTCCCGGGCCAATCCGGTCTCAGGACCCACTTCCTGATTGGCCGGGAGGAAAATCAGGAAGACATTAGAGAATATTAATTCGCTAATGTCACACAAGTGGGTGGGCTCGAGCCTACCCTTTTTTGAAGCCAATTAGAGCCTCTGACGCTAATCACGTGCTTCTAAAAAAACAAAAAACAAAAAAACACTGAAATCCATGCGTCTGGCGCCCTGCATGGAGATTAGGGGCCAGGCGCATAGATTAGGGGGCAGCGCTCCTGCGGCCCTAATGAGCATGCCACCACTGTTAGAAAGGCTTGCATGAGAAAATGGGCCCATAGTGGATATTACCCACATGGTTAGGAAGACCAGCAGGCGAGGACTCTTGGAGATTGTAGATCTGCACCCTCTGAACCTGCTTCCTCTTTTCCTATGCTATGCAGCTTAGCAGAATTGATAGGGGAGGGCCATCACACATACTAAGTAAATTGAAAACACTGAATTCCAGGTAGAAAGTGAAAGTATTGTTAGTTACCAATGTTGGCAAATACAAAGTTGCCATTAAAAAAAAAGAAACCACAATTTCCAGTTGGTATACTATTGTCCTTTTCCCATGAATTTCAGGTATTTTCAGGGGGCAGAGCAGAGAGCTGGAGATTGACAGCTCTCTGCTCACAGAAGGCTGAGAGCTGAGCGATCAGTGGTCTTTGATCATTCTAATTTTTTTGTTAAAGTCCTTACTACTTTTTTTTGCAGCAAATAATGAGCAGGTAGCATTCACATCAGGTCCAGAAACTCCTGATTTCCGATACCAATGTTTTCAGTTTCAATAACTCATTACTATTGGGTCAAAACTTGGTGTATGGTATGCCAAATGCTTTGGGCACTGCCATTGTGTGGCTGCCAGTGTACTGTATATGTCAACAGATCAACCAAAATCAAGTCATCACATACTTCATGATTGGCTCCTTATTCTACCAGCATGCCTCACAATTCTGCTTCTCTAATACAACTTGTGCATACACCTTAAGTAGTAACGTAACTACAGTGCAGAGCTGGTGGTGCCTGCTTTTGATGTTTAGTTTCTGGAATAGGCAGAGCTCAAATCACTGGCACACAAAGGACACCCCTGTGCCAGAATTACCTCTTCTACACAAAACTTTTTTTTTTTTTTTTACTGGTCCTAACCTAGTTTAGAATATTATTACAGCATCATATGAACATATACTATACGAGTTGACAGTACTTCAATTAATATGAAAAATATGTGACAATCACTACACAGGGCTGCCTTTTTGCCTTTGATGTCTATAGGCAAAAGCCTACTGTTCCTAATGGTAAAGATAGACCATGCCAGAGTACTTGCTGAAAGTGATTGCTTAGTGGAACGGTATGTCTGTCGTAATTGCATGCAAATCCCCATTGGTATATTAAACATTGCACTTTATCACCCCTTAGATGTTCAGCACCTTCAACAGTCTTGTCGAGGATAAACCTTAGCAAAAGATAGTGGCAGGAATGCCTGTAAGTTTTCACACTTCTGAGAAAAAGCTGTGAGACAGAAAAAGTGTGGGTTGGGTAATATATCCCCTCTGCAATATTTTTGTTCCGTATTTAATTCCTAGCGGCTGCAAAGCATTTGTGAAGCAACAGTATAGATTATAATATTATCGAAAGTCTTTTGTGTTTAATAAGTAGTTGATGGTTGGTAGATGTTTGCATGGTGTTGTACCCATTTGATTGTTCTGAAAATTCAAGTGCCCAGTGTATTGTGTCAGAATGCAGCAGCACAAGATGTTTATGTCATATGCTTAAAAAACAAAAAAGGCTAACAATATGGAAAAAAACTAAGCAGCTGTTAGTACAAGCTGTGCTCCTATAAACACATCATTCTATTCATACACTGTATTTCTACAACATAACTTGAACAGGCAACCTCATTTTGCCTTGGACATACCCAGCAAGGAAGAAAAATAGACAATAGAACTGGTTGACAATAGACAAGAAGAGACATATTGATAAACGAGAAGTATTTGAGAGATGTCAACAACATTTATGGAGCAGTCTCAGAAGACTTTTCTTAGTTGTATCTGACAGTGTTTGCCTTCCTAAAAGGGACAGCCATTTCTAATGTTGGGACATTTGTGTAACAAAAATATATTGTGAGCTTTTTTTTTAACTGCATATGGATCAGGCAACTTAAAGTGGTTGCAAAGGCTGAAGGTTTTTTACCTTCATGCATTGTATGCATGAAGGTAAAATACATTCAGTGTGCAGCTACCCCCTCAGCCCCCCCTAATACTTACCTAAGCCCGATCTCGATCCAGCGATGTGCATGAGACCCAAGGCTCTCCCTCCTGATTGGCGGAGACACAGCAGCAGGAGTCATTGGCTTCCGCTACTGTTAACTACAGCCAGTGAGGCGAGAACAGGGAGCGGGGCTGAGCCGGGCTCTCTGTCTTATGAATTCAGAGAGCTGGCTCAGGAGCGAGCGTGCACAAGTGCCCTCACAGCAAGCTGCTTGCTATGGGGGCACTCGGCAAGGGGGAGGAGCCCAGAGCGCCGGCAGGGGACCCGAGGAGGATCAGGGTTGCTTTGTGCAAAACCATTGCACAGAGCAGGTAAGTATAACGTTTGTTATTTTTTTTTAATAAAAAGGTTTTCTTTACAATCACTTTAATTTGCCTAAATAGACAGATGTTTCTAACTGGCTTACTTGGGGAGCTTCCCCTCACCCATGACGTCAATAATAGGCCATCCAGGGATCTTACCTGAAATTACCAATCCGAACTTCCGATCGTTGTTGCCTCGAAGCCTACTGTGTGCCTTCCATTTCTTACGTTGCCATTGCTGGCTTATGATGCACACTTTGCTCACTAGTTCATCTTCACATTCTCTGGATCATAGGAGGGCTCTCAAATTGTCGCATTTCTTGCATTCTCTGAATAAACATACACTTTTTCCCTAGGAAATTGCACTCCTTTGAGGAGATGTGTTTGGGAAAGGTCCCGATTCGTAGTTTCCTTTCCACTTCTTACAAATACCGCTTGGAACTCCACACTCAGTCCGACTCTCCCTAGTCAAATGGGAGAAGGACTTACAAGTAATTTTCTCTGACCCTCAAAAAGAACGAATACTCTTTTTTGCACACAAATTTTCCTTGTGCAGCAGATACCAGGAGACCACTTACAAAATTGTGACCCATTGGTACAGGACTGTCAGTCCTTATCAAATGGTCTCCTCAACAGAGTGATCACTGCTGGTAGAGGTGGTTCATCTAAGGACACTCTTACATATTTTTTGGGGACTTGGACTGCACACATTCTGGCAATCTGTGCTTCAACTTACCCACAAATTCACTGACATTTCCTTGCAGAATGACCCTGCAGCGATATTGCTTAATCTTACTCCACTGTCAAGGAAGCGGTATTATAAATCTCTGCACAGCACAAGCTTGTATCCCTAGTATATGAAAACAACAATCTGCCCCAACGATTGCACAATGGCTCGTAAGGGTGAATGATATCGAACAACTGGAGGACCTGATCTCAGCAGCTGAGACAAAACTGAGGAATATAAGACCAGGTGGTTCTATTGGAATCTCTTCCGTTTCTCTGATGAATATCTACAATATGTGTGACCCACACAGTTCCTTTGTTCCAGCTTCCTATTGGGTCACCAATCTTGATTCAGACTCCCCCAGTGGTGCCCCCCACCCTCTTTTTTCTGCTCATTTCTCGCCTTTTCTCCTATTCATGCTATTCTCTCTTTGGATGCACGCAGATTCAGGCGGGCATAGGTATATTTGTAGAGAAGAAAAGCATGCGCGCCACTAAGTGTAAACCGTTATGCAATTTATGGTGAAAAAAATGGTTAGAGGTACTCACAGACATGAAGTAGAAAATCACATGGCAGTGTCTGCGAGTACTTCTAACCATTTTTTTCACCATAAATTGCATAACGGTTTACACTTAGAGGCGCGCATGCCTTTCTCCTCTACTCTCTTATAGAAGATGATTCTGCTTCTCGCATGACGCTGCCTCACTAGTGGATAACCTCTTGGACCTTTTGGACTGTCTCATCCACCGTGAATACACATCCTTGGGCTACTTTACCTTACTTTGCTGATGAGTACCCGTTGTGTCCCATCTTTTGTATTATATCCATCATATCATTTGCTCACGGTTTAGACCATGCTGTTTGCGCTGACAATGCTCTCTTTATAGGTATATTTGACTTCTGCACATTTTTGATTACTGTGCTTTGAGGTTTTCTGAGTATTAATTTCTACCCTGTGACCATTCTCTGAATCCCAGAGGCCCTTTGATACCCAATTAACAAGGTCATTTAACCATGTTTTGATGGCCAATTGATGCCTCAGTATACAGATTCTTACTGATCAATGTGGATTCTATAAGTGATGCTGTATTCCTCTGTGGATATTTTTGGAACTATGCCTTGCAGTGCCTTGGAATGTATGCTGGACAATTGTATGGAGTCAATGTTTTTATTGTTATCTGTTGCAATCCTCTTAATAAAAAAAATATGAGGCAACTTAAAGTGGAGCTTTGCCCCTAACTTCTTTATCAAGGAACATACATTCCAAATTAATAATTATTCTACCAAAATAAGTATGTGCTGTAAATTGCCTCCAGCCTTGTTCCTGTTTCTTCTTGCCGGAGGCTGCCATTTTGCTGAAGCCCAGAGCCCTTGAGTAGCAGTAAATCTTTATGCTGTCAGCAGATCAGCCTTTAGTGGCTCTGATTTTCTGCACAGTGATGAAAAAAGAGCAACCGATGTGCAGAGCAGTGTGAGAAGGAGTATTACTGGATTTTAAACTGTATAGGCACTTATTTTTAAAGTAGCCAACCTGAAGCGATCTAGCAGGACCTAATTTTCTGACTAAAGTTCAACTTTAAAGTATCTTTAGTTTTGGATGGAGTGGAAAGGATTAGAAATCTTGTCTTTTTTTATTGCAGGTACACCTAACAGGTGTTCTAACATTTTCCCATCCTATCAAAAAAAAATGGGTATAGATACATTTTGAATTTAACTTTTAGACCCCTGTAGCTGCCTATACTTGTCTACATTTTACTTCTCTACTGCTGCATTCACCCAGGCAAGCAAAGTGACCTACCTGTTACTTTTACATATGGGGGAGCATGTGATCCCATAACCCTTCAGCAGGGACACACCTTGGTTGTACCAAAGTCAATTTATGGATCAAGTATAATGTATGATCTGGCCTAGAGAGGACTTCTTCTCTTTACTCAAAATAAGAAGAGTGAAAGGAAGGAAAGCTGTAGAAGTCACGTAATTAAAGAACAAGTTCACATTAACAGAGTTATTAAAACAGCTACCTTTGATACAAGATCACCATTATTGTACAGTTTCCGTGAATGAAAGTGTAAATAGACATTATTTTGTAATTGATAACAGTACTTAGATTAAATTACAGCAGAGCTTGGTCTGACATTGGTGTTCTGAGATGCTAGATGTGGGCACTGCTTTTAGTAAAAGACCAGCCTTAACGCTTCAAAACTCTAACCCATTTCTCTTGTAGTAAACGAGAACTAGACTAGATCTACAAGACAAACACTGGAAGGCCCAAATGAAAGCAAACTTGCTTTGTTGCCTATAGTAATAGGTTCTTCTTCATGAAAGGAGAACTGTTTACTACAAGCAACTTAGACCGTTCTTTCAGATACCTTGATGTACGGTGTCCTTTGAGAATTAAATGTACAGTCAGGTCCATAAATATTGGGACATCGACACAATTCTAATCTTTTTGGCTCTATACACCACCACAATGGATTTGAAATGAAATGAACAAGATGTGCTTTAACTGCAGACTTTCAGCTTTGAGGGTATTTACATCCAAATCAGGTGAACGGTGTAGGAATTACAACAGTTTCTATATGTGCCTCCCACTTTTTAAAGGGACTAAAAGTAATGGGACAGATGAACAATCATAAATCAAACTTTCACTTTTTAATACTTGGTTGCAAATCCTTTGCAGTCAATTACAGCCTGAAGTCTGGAACGCATAGACATCGCCAGACTCTGTTTCATCCCTGGTGATGCTCTGCCAGGCCTCTACTGCAACTGTCTTCAGTACCTGCTTGTTCTTGGGGCATTTTCCCTTCAGTTTTGTCTTCAGCAAGTGAAATGCATGCTCAATCGGATTCAGGTCAGGTGATTGACTTGGCCATTGCCCAATGAGTTATGAAGCATTTGGCTGAATAAAAGCAGATAATATTGCCCAAAACACTTCAGAATTCATCCTGCTGCTTTTGTCAGCAGTCACATCTTCAATAAATACAAGAGAACCAGTTCCAATGGCAGCCATACATGCCCATGCCATGACACTACCACCACCATGCTTCACTGATGAGGTGGTATGCTTTGGATCATGAGTAGTTCCTTTCCTTCTCCATACTCTTCTCTTCCCATCACTCTGGTACAAGTTGATCTTGGTCTCATCTGTCCAAAGGATGTTGTTCCAGAACTGTGGAGGCTTTTTTAGATGTTGTTTGGCAAACTCTAATCTGGCCTTCCTGTTTTTGAGGCTCACCAATGGTTTACATCTTGTGGTGAACCCTCTTGTAGTCACTCTCGTGAAGTCTTCTCTTGATTGTTGACTTTGACACACATACACCTACCTCCTGGAGAGTGTTCTTGATCTTGTCAACTGTTGTGAAGGGTGTTTTCTTCACCAGGGAAAAAATTCTTCATTCATCCACCACAGTTGTTTTCCGTTGTCTTCCAGGTCTTTTGGTGTTGCTGAGCGTTCTTTTTTAAGGATGTTCCAAACAGTTGATTTGGCCACACCTAATGTTTTTGCCATCTCTGATGGTTTTTTTTTGTTTTTTCAGCCTAATGATGGCTTGCTTCACTGAGAGTGACAGCTCTTTTAATCTCATATTGAGAGTTGACAGCAACAGATTCCAAATGCAAATAGCACACTTGAAATGAACTCTGAACCTTTTATCTGCTCCTTGTAAATGGGATGAGGGAATAACACAGACCTGGCCATGGAACAGCTGAGCAGCCAATTGTCCCATTACTTTTGGTCCCTTAAAAAGTGGGAGTCATATATACAAACTGTTGTAATTCCTACACCGTTCACCTGATTTGGATGTAAATACCCTCAAATTAAAGCTGAAAGTCTGCAGTTAAATGACATCTTGTTTGTTTCATTTCAAATCCACTGTGGTGGTGTATAGAGCCAAAAGGATTAGAATTGTGTCAATGTCCCAATATTTATGGACCAGACTGTACATTAAGCCTTGGCGAATGCTAAGTTCCATAATAATGGCAACATTTATGAAAGCACACTACAGTCTTGCCAAACCAAAATGTTTAGTAAATTTTTAATTATGAAGGTTTTTGGGTACTTTTAAAGTGGTTGTCAACCTGTGACCACCGCTTTAACCTACAGGTAAGCCTAGAATAAGGCTTACTTGTAGGTGCACTGCATATCTCCCAAACCTGTACAGTTCAGGAGATATGCAGTGTTTTGCATGTGCCGAGGTCATGTTGGCACATGCGCAGTGAAGAAACGGCCTCCGTGCCGTTTCTCCACTGACCTTGTGCCGTGACTGGCGGCTCCTGCGCGCATTCCGTAGTCACAGAGCCGGAGTCACGGCCCGGAAGGAAGAGGGGCAGAAGATGGACGCGGCCTGGAGTGGGGACATTGCTGGAGGCCGCAGGCTTCATTTGCAGGTAAGTGGCACATAATGGGCTACTATGCAATGCATAATAGCCCATTATGCATCTACTTTACAGGGTTATATTGAGGAAGTAAACCCCATCTGGGTTTACTTCCTCTTTAAGGTCGACATTAAAAGTGGAACTATACTCTCTCAAGCATTAACTATTTCTAATCCTTATGCTGCTAGCATTAGTAAATAGATAGGAAGCTGTATTATATTGACTTGTTGTAAACTTTTTATTTTTACATTCCTTCAGTTTCTTTCTGGTTTTTGGTCTAGACCAAAAGGAATCCATCCCAGGAGTCTTCATGAGCATGTTTGTTTTCTTTTTTCTGGAGGAGGGGCTTTTTCAGCTAAGCATGCCATTCCTGCCTGCATGCGTAAGCCAAAGTCAAATAGATTCCAGAAAGTGAATGCTACATGAATCGTCTGCCCTTAATAAAGATGGCCGCAGCTAGAAATGCTAGGGGGCGTTTTTCAAACAGATTTCCTCACAAAATAAAGCATCGAAACATGGATAGATGGATAAGCCAAACTTACCTTTTCCATACAACCTATTGTTTCTGTTACGGTAACAAGTCAACAATATAGAGGGATACAGAAAACTAGGCATTTAATTAGGACTATTCTAGAATACACCAAAATCATACCCTCCTTCAAAGCATTCGTTTTATTACCATTTTCATCACTATACTTTGAGTATTGTAATATGAACCAGAACCCATTTTTCCAACACCTTTATTACATAGATTGAATATAATCATAATGAATGCAATCACACAAGGTACTAGAACAGTTTACTCACTTTTGTGAGCTGATGCTCAGAGGAGAAGCCCAGGCCATACACTGTATTTGCCCTGCTGTCTGCCCACTGGCCAAACTTCTGGGATGTTTTAGTGAATGTCATGTTGGGACTGATGGTGCTATTAATTATTGCCTGTAATTCATAAAAATATATAATTAAAGTACAATATATAAAATATAATGGCTGAACTTTTCAAGTAATATACCCTGAGAAAAGAGGTCCCTTATTGTAGCCTTCTATGGCAGATTCATCTTACTATTACAGAAGCAGGAGAAATCAGTGTTGGGGAAACACTTAAATTGCAGTTATAAAATAGACCTGCAATATGAAGACTGATTTTCCACATGCAGCTACTTTTGTGTTGAATAAGCAAAACTTTATTCAGAACATTGACCCTAAACTGAGATATCTGATCTGTACCGCATGTCACTTAAAGCATTTGTAAACAAAGCATTTCAAGTTCCTAATAAGTGCCTGCTGTAGCATCAACCAGTCCCTCTGCTTTCCTATTAAAAACTGACCACACTAAGCAGGAGAATATCCCGTGGTCAGTTCTGCTGGGAACTCCGCCTATTCTCCTTCAATGATCAGGCTCGTCCTGACACACCCCTCCTGAGCAGCCTTTCACTGGGAAGCTGAGTGTGCTGCGGTTTCTCCTCCCCCACCTCTTATGCAGCTGAGAAGAGAGGAAATGTGATCACTTAAAAAAAAAAGGGTATTTGTAATGTTTTTGGTTATATCTATACGCAAATGTTTTGCTTTCATTTCTATTTTAAACCGAATGGGTTGCTTTACAAGGTGAGGGTTTACAATCACTTTAAATGTGAGTATTGTTCTCCATAGGCTACAGATGATAGAAGGTGGCAATATTATTATATGGTAATTTTCTTATCTAGGATTATGGAAAAGGATGTCAGATGAGTGTCAAAAATTGTGCCCCTTTCATTATACCCCATTAATATGAAATCTCTCCTGCTATGAAAATGACCAGTATGTGTTGTTCATAAATGTTAAATCATGATACCATTTTATTGCTATATAAAAAGGTTGCCAAAAGGCTACTCACATTTGTGCAGAAATAATGTGCATACAGGTAAAAACATCCAGCCGACAAACGCTAGTGGGTCGCCCGTGCTTCCGGGAACATGGGACGCGATATCGTCAGTGCGTAAGGCCACCCAGGCAACTATTAGTAGCCTTTTGGCAAACTTTTTATATAGCAATAAAGTAGCCACAGTTTTACACTATTGGAGCCTTTTTTCCTTTATATACCGGAGTGATTCATACTTATGAGATGAACGGAGGAGTTCATTCTGAGGATTGGGGCTGTCTATGTGACCTTACCATCATTTGCCTGCAGAGGCTATCTGCTTGTGAGTTGGGTCTCCTAGAGATAGGTGGCCAATTGCCTCCAGTAAGAGTTCTTATTATCTGAGTGTTGGTGACACAGAAGCTATACCCTGTTCTCTTTATGCACCTGGTGGAGGAGTCTGTAATTCACTTTATTTGGAGATCATTTGAATTGAATGGACTATTTAATTATGGACAGTTCGTTTTGCAAAATTTTTGATCACAGGTTTTTGGTACTAGCATTTTTTGGAATTATGGACTTATTGCTTTCATATCAATTACCAATTTTTCACATACATTAGCACTTTAAAATATTTTTGTCACGCACCAGCACTTTGTGTATTATTGTCATGCCATATTGAGCATTATTGTCATGCTGTATTGAGTTTTATCACAGGAATATTTTTATGTTTTTTTCACCAAGCATTTTCAAATTTTTTTATTATTTTTTTTGGTAGCGCAGTCTTCTTACAGCAATTTATTGATTTTGGGTGGTATCCTATTCACTGCTGCAACCACACACATGCACTGTTTTGTTTAATTAGCGTGGTATTGATCCATTACATCTTTATGTAGAGCAACAATTCTTTTTTTCAGATACTTAGAGAGTTCTTTGCCATGAGGTGCCATGTTGAACTTCCAGTGACCAGTATGTGAGAGTGAGAGGGATAACACACTAATTTAACACACCTGCTCTCCATTCACACCTTGTAACACGAATGAGTCACATGACTCACTACTTTACATTGTAGCAAAGTGTCCTTTCTTCAGTGTTGTCACATGAAAAGATAGAATAAAATATTTACAAAAATGTGAGGGGTGTGCTCACTTTTGTGAGATACTGTATATGTCTAAAATATCCTGTGGGAGACCTTACTGTTTAGCTATTCCCTTTGCCTGTGGGTCAATCAGATCTCTTTGGTGACAGACAATGGGAAAAGGGCGGTCCAGAAGATGAAATTAAATGACACTTTTGAAAAAGGGTATCTTTTATGATTCATCCAGCTTAAATATTCTTTTTTCTTCTTAGGCAGTACATCAATCTTTTAATACTTTTGTGATTTTTTTTTTCTGTTAGCTTATTACTGGTGATGAGTTTTTTTGCTGGTGATGCTCTTTAACCATTTTGAACCACATTTTGTTTTTTGGTTTCAGGGTCCATTTTGCAGAATCTCGCATTGCATCTGCAATGACCAGGATTCTCAATGAAGTCATAAGTCCACAGTGGCAGCCTTACTCTTCAGGCATAAACAGAAGTGGAACACGTCTTGCAGATATTGGTTTTGTAGTCCAGGTGGTAATGGAGGGTCCTCAAACCCAGACAGAGATCTTTATATCTTCAGCTAAATAATAGGAACTTTCATCCTTTGGTTTACCATGGGCACCAAATGATTAGCTTACTACAAAAATGGTGGAGATCTGAAAAGCTGGCATTGCAGCCACATTTTTTTTTAGAAGATCAAACAAAAAGCAGCTGACATGGTGAAGGGAACACAAATGTATGAAAATCGTAGAACCATTCTTTACATTTATCCCATTCAAACCAAAAAGATAACACCTATATTATAAGCATAATTTTACAACAAGCTTTTGTTCTATTTAAAATGCAACAAAATATATCAAACTGAATAAAAAAGGCATCTTGTTTAAACTGATGGCAGTTGAAGGTAGAGGGTAAGACAGAAAACCAGGGAAGATATACCCTGGAGAGTGTGGCATATGCCACGACACTACCTATATACAGACGGTCCCCAGGTTACAAACAAGATAGGGACTGTAGGTTTGTTCTTAAGTTGAATTTGTTTGTAAGTGGGAACAGGTACATTTTTTAAGTGTAGCTTCAGCAAAAAAGAACATTTTTTAAGCTTTTTGGATAGCATAGGGAAGGGTTAACACCCCTGTAATGTTTGTTTTTCTGTCTATGTTTCTGTTCAGAAGATTTCACCTCACTTCCTGTCCCAATGATAATTGGATTTTGAAAATTTTGGGTTGTTGTGGAAACAAGGATTGGTGATAAAGCTTCAGTGGAGACACCTTTTTCCCATAATAACTCTTACAGGAGTGAATTTCCCTTCCTAGGGGGAGATTTCCTCTCAATTCCTGTTGTCTCCCTCCGTTTGCAAGTAGGAGTCGTTTGTAAGTCGGATGTTTGAAACTAGGAGACCGCCTGTACAATCTTCTACTCCTACAGTACATCATTTATTCCTTATACATTTCACCAACGCCATAAAAGTATACAGTCTATAGATCAACCAGCACATTTCAATCCCGGCCAGATGCAGAATAATCTGGAAAAATACTTAAAGTCTTCAGAAAAACATAAAAAAAATCATATTTGCTGATACTGCTTCAGATCCACAAATATAGCTTACAGCCAAAGTTAATTAAACTGCTGTACACCCGAAATGAACATATTTATATAAAATGCGTTTGGTATGTGATGTACCTCTCCATCATTGTGGATGTTATAATAAAGTAGCTGGCAGTAGCAAAAAGCCTCAATGGAATGGCGTATATAAATATATATAAATGAGTCAGCCCTGAAGCTGATGCGCAACATCATCAAAATAGCAGTTTTCTTAAGGAAAATAAATGTGATGGTGTCAGGGCTTCAAAGTTATGTTGTCAGAACTTCATGCTGTCAAGACTTTTACAATTATCTGTATAGATATGACAGATCTGAAGAAAATGTCGCAGGAAGAAGACTCATTAATGAGTTGTATAGCATTTTACTTATTTAAATAAGTCTTTTATTCAGGATGATATATTTATTTATTTCAGGTACTGATATAGCGCCGTTGATTAAATTGCAACTCCACCCAAAATCAATATTTCTGTTAAAGATGGTAGCAGGCAAGTTAAATCCTATGCGGCTTTTGGATAGCTCTTAACTCAGGTGAAAACGTTCAGTTACATTCATCTGCTACAGCCAATACACAACAACAATAGTTATAGTCCCTGGATGACTCTCGGTAATATTAACTGGGGAAATCTTTTCTCGGAGAGACTAGATAAACAAACTACAAGGCATAGCTCTTATTATATGGGTAATTCAATCCACTCTCCCCCCTTACTGCACCTTATTGAGTGTTCTCCAAATAGTTTTGAAATACACATTGGCCAATAGAGGTTCGAGTTTTTCTTTATGGTCAGAAATTCAAAGGAACATGAAGTAACATAACTTTAGGCTGCTAATTAAGTGATTAGGAAAGGTAATGACCCAACATTCCGATTCTAGGATCTGTAATGAATATGGGTACATATATATTATGGCTGCACTTGACAATATTAAATTATACCACAACCTATTGCAGCACATAATACCATGGCTGAGCCACAGTTTAAAGCGGAGTTCCACCCAAAAGTGGAACTTCCACTTTAAGTCCTCCTCCCCAGCTTTTTTTGGGTACTTCCGCCCCGGTCGCCTTAGGTGATCGGAAGTGGAAGGTCTCCTTCCCCCTCCCTCCCGAAGTCTTCTGGGACACAGGACAGGTCCTAGAAGACTTCAGGACCAATCACAAAGCGCAGGGCCGCTCGGCATGCGCAGTGTGCACCCGGCCGTGAAGCAGCAGCCGGGTGCCCACAGTAGCAATGCCGGCGCCACGGAGGGGAGGGGGAGAGGAGCGAGGCTCTGTGCGGCTCCATCGTTGGACCGGGAGACAGGTAAGTGTCGGTTTATTAAAAGTTAGCAGCTACACTTTTTGTAGCTGCTGACTTTTATTAAACATAAAGGAAAGGGTGGAACTCCACTTTAAAGTCTACAATAATTATGGCAGGCTACCTTACCTTCGACCCGTCCAGACTAATTATCCTGTAGACATTCCTTGTGCTATCATAAAAATAGGACACAGTAACTGCATGTTTGCTGGTAGGAACCCAGTTCTTCTTTGTGTTTGGATCAATCTGGAAGACATGGGCTTTGGTGCTAAAGATGGGTTGCTCTCTGGAAAGAAGAAATAAACAAAGAATTGGTATGCTTTAAAAAGAAAGCACAGTATACCAAAGCATAAGACCACATGCAGTAAGTTTACCAACAGCTACAAGCAAAAGAAAAGAAGAAAAAAAAGAAATTATATCTATATATATTATTTACACACATACAGCACATACATACATACACACTTTATTACCAGTATTGGAACGCCTGCCCTTACACACATGAACTTTAATGGCATCCCAGTCTTAAGGCTTGCACACACGATGCAAATTTCGGACGGGAATTTTTGTTTGGCGGCCGAGCGTCTGAAATTCTTACCGTTAGTATGCTCCTTTCGACGGCAGACTTTGATTTTTCATATGACAAAAGCTGGTTGTGCAGGCCATAAAAATGTTTTCGCATGGCAACTCAAGGTCCGGTTTTCGTATGAAAAAAAAAATCGTATGATCACGACTACACATGCTCAGAAACGAAAAAATATATACAAAATTATTCAACACATTACGTCCCTTCTGACGATGAATTCGACCGTACAAAAATGTTCGTATTGTTAGTACGCTCTTCACTTTCGACATGAGACAAGCATCCAACAAAAACGGACGTTCTGTCGTCTGAAATTCGCATCGTGTGTACGAGGCTTTAGTCCCAAGGGTTCAATATTGAGTTGGCCCACCCTTTGCAGCTATAACAGCTTCAACTCTTCTGGGAAGTCTGTCCACAAGGTTTAGGAGTGTGCAGTGGTGGCTCAAAGGTTTTTTGGAGGGGGGGGGGGGCGGCAAACAATCGGCAACACCCAACTCCCAGCATGACTCACTCCCCCACGCAGGAGGTCCCACTTACCGCCGGGCTGCATCCTCCCCCGTGTAGCACAGACAGCTGTCTCCTTCTCTAGAGCTGTGTGTCCTCTGTCCTCCGCCCTCCTCTGTGTAGGACAGAGCAGCAGCGGTTCCTTCTCCTCTCCTGTACCTCCCCGTCCTTAGCACCAGGTATCCAATAGGATCGCCTGGCGCTTTGGCCAATCGGGAAACAGGTTTCACAGACCTGGCTCCTGATTGGTGGGGAGGAACAGCAGTGTGAAAATAGCGAAAATTTATTTGCTATAGTCACACGATTGGGTGGGATTGGGGCACAGATCCCACCCTATTTTGAAGCCTATTAGAGTCTCGGGTTCTAATCAGGTGCTTAAAAAAAATATATAAAACACCTCCTCCTGCCCCTGCCATAGGAATCCATGCGTCTGGCATTCTGAAAGGGGCCGGGCACATGGTTAGGGAAGAGGCAGTAGGGATGGGGGCGGCCCGCGCGCCCTTATTGCACAGACCACCCCTGGGAGTGTATCTATGGGAATGTTTGACCATTCTTCCAGAAGCGCGTTTGTGAGGTCAGGCACTGATCTTGGACAAGAAGACTTGGCTCCTCGCAGTCTCCGCTCGAATTCATCCTAAAGGTGTTCCTGTCGGGTTGAGGTCAGTCAAACTCCTCCAGCCCAAACTGGTAGATTGGCTTGTAGATGCCTACTGAAATATTCTACATACTCTAACTGAGGCAAATAAGCGTTCAACATTGTGCAACTACCTGTAGGGTTCATTCTTTTTTTCATGCACTCATTTAGCATGGGGTCCCCACAGAGTTCAATAAACTATACATGATAGTCTGCTTGCTTCAAAAGGAAATAAAAAAAACAGAACATAAAAAGTTTATATTTCTAGTGAGTGGAAGTAAAGATTACATCTCTACCATAGACAATCTCCACCTACCACATTTAAAAGATTGCCAACAATCCAACAAACTGATATCATTCTATTTCTGCCCATCAGTGTGTGACTGTCACCTCTGGTGTCAGCTAATGATTGCCCATCTGCATCTCAGTGTCCGCCTATGTGAGTCCATCCATCACTGCCAATGTCAAAGGATCATCTGCCAGTCTGGACCAGGGTGGATATGATTTAAATCAAGTCAATTTAAATAACAAGAGCAACTGTCATCTCTGTCCCGCAGCAGCTCCTCCTCTGACCCACTGTTGACTCACCGACAGTCCCATTCCCTTTAATGGGACGGCTGGTGATGCGGCAGAGACACAACAAAGTGAGGGACGTGGCAGCAGCAGGTGAGTGGATGCCCGCTAACAGAAGCTGCCATGATGGACCTGAAATGACAGGTGCTCTTTAAATGTAAGGACTTAGGCTGGGATCACATATGAAACTCATGCGACTCAGGGGTCCGGTGCGTCCTGGTTCACTGTTTCAGGTCCGATTTCAGCCCGAATTTTGGGCTGAATTCGGACCTGAAATGGACCAAAAGTCGCACAGCGTTTTTGTGAAAAATGCACCGGACCTGCTGCGGAGATATGTGAACCGGCTCCATAGAGAACCAGTCAAAATCTCCTGCTATTGCGAATTGAGTGCAGGGAATCCGCATCCAATTCACAATTCCGCATCCAATTCGCAATGGTGTGAAACCAGCCTCATTCTTGCTGGTTGTAAGAATCTTTGATATGTGCAAACAATATGAAGGTTTCCTATTTAGAATAATAAGCTGTCAGGTTAGTAAAACAGCGATATCAGAACCAATTCAATCATACAGTTTGTAGTGTACATAGATTTGCAAAACAATGGGATAAAGGAGTATTCCTGAACTTTGTTTTATCTCATGGTTACTGGGAAATTGTGTGGATGCATCAATGCAATGCATGTTATCTCAGCTTGCAGAGCTTGGATTCATTGAATGAGTTTATCAAAAATGTAAATATTGCAGAATATACAACCTCATGCTACATAACTAAGCTCCATTTCATGCTGAATAAACTAAATTATGAATGTATCTTGAATAGAAAACTTGATAGATATTACTCCAAAAGCATTTTATTAAAATAAATTTGATAAAAAGCAAAAAAATGTATTTAAAAAAAAAAAAAATCAGATTTAAATAAAAAAGAAAATAAAAAAAAGGATTTTTTTTTTTTTTTTTTTTT